>OVBE01002352.1:0-31031 GCA_900406425.1 Iberis pinnata | reverse complement strand
GTGTCAGTGAAAATGTCTTAGGGTTTAAGTTGTTAGTTGGTGCCAACTTCGAGGTTTTAAAAGTTTTTTTCCCCATAGTTTTTATATACAATTTGCAAAATTATTTGTTAGGTAAAGTTTGGTTTCTTCATGATCGACTTTTTTGGTAAAGTTAATATGTAGAATTTATATACGCACAATGACCCTGTAAATTTATTGTGCATAGTTATTATGTTGTTCAGTAAAGTTATTTACTTTAAAATAGACTATATTTTTAATTAAAAAAAAATTTGGCCTATTATTTTAATTACTATATTACTTTTAGCCTATTTTATTAATTCCTCCTTGAAAATTTATGATGTATGAGATAGCATTGTTATCATGATACCAATCCTCTGACCAACTTACTTTAACACATACATTACTCTTTTGAATGGATATTAGTGAAATCATTTTATTTGGAAAAAGTCATATGTTTCACATAGTTGAATTTGTTTGAATGATTATACTAGGATTAGATCCAATGTATGTACCGGGTGAATAAACACTTTATCCTATTTATTCTTGACTTGATGTTAATCTTGTATCTCCAACTTTAACATTAAAGTGATGTTAAAAAATCACATTATTTTAGTGTAGTTTTAGCAATAAAAAATTTCATTCTTCTCGAACCATAACACAAAATATTACACTAAAAATAGTATTCTTTATTATTATATTATTAAATTAAAATTTTTCTTTATTGTTTAATAGTTTATTAAAATACGTATTGGATAATATACCTCACAAATAAAAAATTAAATAAATCTTATATTATAAAATATAATATGTTAGATTAAAAACATATTGCATAGAAAGAAATACACAAAGAAAAAATAAATTACGTTATACTAATTCTCATAATTAGTATATTTGACTTGCAAATGTTCAATTAACGTATCTTGGAGTTCAAAATAGGCTTTTAGATCTTTAATTTTTTTATGTCGAGCTAAAATAATTGAAATTGAGAATCATCGTCACTCGTCATCTCAACTTCTGCGCTAGGATCTTTGATTCGTTCTCCAATTATTGTAACAAAATCACGTTCATCCACTATGATCATAGTATGCATTATGATACAACTTGTCATTATAATTATTTTTAGTAGAATCCAGAATAATTTTCCAAAAAATTAGATTACTATTTAAGTTATGTTATGCCTTTAAAAACTATTTTATTGCATTTTATGTTTGTTAGATTTTGAAATGGTATGTTTCCAATATTTTAGCTTAGTTTTATTAAAAATTATTATTTTTAATGCATATTAATTATTAAATTTACTATTTTATATTATTAAAAATAAATACGCTTAAAAATAATAAACATATTAGATAAAAATTACGCTCATGTTATTAACTAACCTAATATATTATTATAATATAATATTTTATATAAAAAATTATAGTGTTGCTACAATGTTACACTAAATACTAAAAAAAGAATCACAATATAATAGCGTTAGAGATGCCGTATGGAATAATTTAATGTAACATCATTCTATTAAATACATTTTTACTGTATCGTTGGACTTGGCCTAAGTCCACAAGTTTAAGAAGAAGATGAACCTGTTTAAAATTTAAATAATTGGTTCATTTAGGCCGGTGGGCTTTGTATAATTGGCATTGACATTGACATTTTACAGGAAGATGAAGAGCTTTTTGTCCGTTATGGAATGGTTAACAAAGTTTAATGAACCAAAGTATAGATTCTCTTGGTGAATTCTACTTATTGAAAAACACAAAAAATCTCAGGATTCTTTTATACTTGGTCAATTCTACTCAGGCCCTTCATCGCAGGGCACAATCCACTCTATTGTCAATAGAATATGGAGTCGACATTCTACAGACATTGCTGTCTCGAAAATGGAAGGTAATTCTTTCCTGTTTCGAATTTCCAACGCAGCTACGCGATCAAGGGTTCTTAATCAAAGGCTATGGAAAATAGAAGAACAAACAATGTTTGTTGCAAATTGAGAACATGTGTTATACCCTCTAAGCCAGAGTTATCCTCCACAACAATCTAGTTGGAGTTGCGTAAAGTCCCGCTTCAATTATTCAATGAAGATGGTTTAGAATACATTGCAGGCTTGGTTGGGAAACCCAAATTCCTCCACCTCAAACAATATCAAAATCAAATCTTGAAGTGGCGAAGGTATTTATGGTTATTGACCCTCGAAAATCTCTAACTGAAGCTGTTAATGTACAATTTGAAAGCGGGGAAGTAATGCGAGTTGAAGTCTTCATCCCTTGGATGCCACCAATATGTTCGTCCTGTAAAGCGATTGGTCACAATGTCAAACGCTGCAGAGCAACACCAATGACCTGCTCGTCTTGTAACTCAGCAGTCCACACTGCATCAGCGTGTTCTAAGCAGAAATTCACAAAGCATGTCAGAGTCAAAGTCAAGAAAATATATGTTCTAGTTTAGAATCCATCTTGCCTACAGGCTGACTCCCAAGAAGATATCATTCTCCCATCTCAAAACATTAAAGAAAATTCAGTGGATCCACATCAACCTCCAAAATTGAAATAGGTATGACAATATTGAAGCTAAGAAAGAGCAGCCAGCTGGTAAAGCTGCTTCCACCACATCCTCGATAGATTTCTCTTCAATAGTTAGCTCCCAATTAGACCATATCATCCCCATAACATTTGATTCTTCTGATATCCCATCTGACTCTTCACAAGGTGAAGACTTGGCTAAGGAAAATCTTCCTTTTATGCTAGTTATGTCAAAGCGGCATCAGAAAAATGCCAAAGGAAAGGACAGAGACAAAGGCCTAAAAATTAACTAATTTTATGTGTTTTGACATATTTTGTTGGGTGCGCATATTTAATATAGCATCTCACCGCGATGGTTTTAAAAAATGGGCAAGAGTCCACAACCTACTTTTGGGAAGTCTTTTGGAAACGCATGAAACCCCTAAAGCATAAATTTTTGTAAATGGAGTTCTGTCGGGTTGACTTTTTGAAGAGAAATATAGTTTCTCGCCCTTTGGTAAAATTTGGGGTACATTGGCACCCTTCGGTAATAATCAAAATCATCAATGAATCTCAACAAATGATCACTTGCGAAGTGTAGCTAGCTACAAGTCCTGTCCTGTTTATTATTTCCTTTGTTTACGCTTTAAATGACGAAGCTCACCATAGATTGTTGTTGCGTGAATTGATTGACCTCTTGAATAGTACTCACTTCCACAGAAAAGCCTAGGGTGTTATGGGTGACTTCAACTAGAATTTTTTGCCATTAGAACACTTAGCTCGTCGAAGCCAAAAATCATATAGAGGTATGAGAGACTTCAATAATTCATGTTTTACTCTTCATTACAAGATCTCTCTTTTCGAGGAACCTTGTATACTTGGTGGAATAAACGTGAAGCACGACCAATTGCGAAAAAATTAGACTGCATTCTAGTCAATGAAGAGTGGTCTCTACTCTTTACTTATGCAACATGCTTCTTCGGCATCCTCGAATTTCAAACCATGCTTCAGCAACCATCGAACTAGAGCCTCACCATACAAAGCCTAAGCGACCATTTAAGCTCAATAACTTCATGCTCCACTCTGAAGAATTTACATCCATTGTGGCTCACCATTGGCTATCAATTAGCCCCATAGGCTCGACAATGTGTCAGTATCCAAAATGCTCAAAGCCTTAAAACCAATGATTAAAAGCTTCATCAAGCAAAACTTCTCAGATATTCAGAAAAGAACATCAGAAGCTAAAGATTCCCTGGACATGATTTAGCACGAGGTCCTCACAAACCCTACAACTGCTTCAGTTTGCCAAGAAATTCAAGCCTACATAAATTGGTTGACGCTGTCAAAAGCAAAGGAGAAATTCCTTCTCCAAAAATTTAGAATATCTTGGTTAAGTAATGGAAATACAAATTCATGATTTTTCCACCGTGTTGCTAGCATGAGGGCCTCCACAAATAGAGCTCACTTCTTGGTTGATGCCACTGGTAATAAAGTCCAAAGCATCCCTTATATGCATAATATTTGTCTTCAATGTTTTTCACAGCTACTAGGGCCAAGTGAGGACACAACACCTGTAGCATACTCTGATTTACAAGCTTTGGTTCCGTTTTATTGCTCTCAAGATCAAATCCAAGCCCTTTAAACAAATTTTATAATTTGGAATCAAAAACTGTTTTTTTCTCTTTGCCGCGAAACAAGGTTTGCGGTCCCGACAAATACTCTTTTGGATTCTTCATTTCTTTATGGGATTTAATTGGAGCAGGAGTTACAAAAGAAATACAAGAGCAAGGCACTTAGCTTTCAAAGTATCTTACCACCACATGCAAGAGAAATTAAGTTCAATATTAAGTCCTATCATGGCAGAGCTAGCACCAAATCATTAACAATAAAAAGATCAAGACTTTCAAAAACAAAACAATCAGCAATGGGGTTCCAATCTTAAACACATCAGTTAAATATAAGCCAATAATCTAAAAAGATCAATACTATACTCACACTAGGTTGATTGAATATCATCATATATTCTTGTCATTGTTCCTTCGACTCGACTAGACACGACTAATTAAAAAGTGAAAAATTTTGAAAATTTTCACCGAACTGATGAAACATCAAAAAGACATAAAATATGATTAGTAACTATACTCCCTCCCCCAGACTTAAATCACACCTTCCCAGTGTGAAATAAACCCAAGAGAAGGAATAATGACCATAAAATAAATAGGTAAGATGAATTGTTCAAAAGAATTTCATTACTTACGTGGAACAAAGGTCGGTTGAATTTTGTTATGATGGATCGATCGATCCCTAGACGGATCGATTGATCTCTGACAATGTATTAAAAACTTCATGGGCATGGATCGATCGATCCATAGACGAATTGCTCGATCGGTATGTCCGACCTAAATTTTTCAATTTTCCTGAAACATCTCTTAAACTCATAACTAAAAATTAATAGATTAGTTAACTAATTAAGACTGACTCTAAAAAAAACTAAAGAAGAATAATCAAATTAGTGGGTTGCCTCCCACTCAGCGCTTTATTTAACGTCTATAGCTAGACCCACTTACCTTTTATGCTGAATCTAGTTAAGTTCCAATAGAGGCAATAGTTCTACCATCTATATATGAGATCTGCAGCTTCAACATCTTATTCATTGATGCTTTCTTGTTATCCTTTCCCTTGTTTTTAAGACCTTGAAAAAGGGAATTCTAACCTTAGAAAACAGTTTTGAAAAACGCTTAGAGAACGGTTTTGAAAAACCCTTAACCCTTACTCTGCACCCTATACTCAACCCATTCTTCACCCAATGACTTGGGAATCAAAGTCATTTGAGTTTTCTTCCTGTCTTCTTTCAAACTTCCTTCACCTTTATCCTTTTCTTTTGAAGCTGGTTTTGGTGCACCCCTTTCTTTTCCTTGATCAGTCAGATCCAACTCAGCATTCTCATCGATCTTCTGTAAGTTTATCTTCCCCCTCTTCTTTATTCTTGGAGTAGAACCCTTAAGTGGAACTTGAGATTCATTGCTCATGACTTTAACATCAGAGTCTTCAAATTCGGTCTGAGAGGCCTGCTCCGCTCTCACCTCTTTGATCATGATCATCCTTGATGTAGGTATGTAAGGTACTTAACGATAGTAGTATGTTTTCTGGATGTTGGTGAGATAGATTGGCTTCTTAGGAACATGCATCACAGCTCCTAACGATGCTAAGAACGGTCTCCCCAGAACTAGCGGTCCTTCAGAATTCCCATTAGTGTCAAAGACATGGAAATCAACAGGGACTAAGCAATCTCCTACTTCCACCATCAGATCAACTACGAAACCACTAGAAGACACGACAAAATTGTTAGCCAATGCAAATGACATTCCTGAAGGTCTTATATCCTTAAGTCTCAGCTTTTAAGTGACCATCTTTGACATGACGCTAACATTAGCACTAGTGTCACACAACGATTCTTTGAACAAGACTCCTTTAACCTTTAATGGAATCACGAATTCGCCTGGGTCCTCTAACTTCTGAAGTCTTCTTAATGGAAGAAATCGTTGAGAAACAGCATCATAGTACATGTGTTCTTCAGTAGAGATCTGAGGTCTATTGGGGCACGAGGTCTGAAGTTTTGCAAATTGCTTTGAATTTGGTGCAAGGTTGAGAGGTGGATAGATCGATCCCTCCTTGGATCGATCGATCTCTTGGTTCTTCGGAAATTGGTCTGATGGATCAATCGATCCAGACTAGATCGATCGATCTAAAGCTTCTGAGGTTTCTGTAATTTTTGATCGATCGATCCCTCCTTGGATCGATCGGTCTGAACCTCTGCATCACTTTTCATATTTTGAAAATCTGCAGATTTTGCAGACTTTTCATCCTTCCCATCAGAACTTGAGTTTATTGCCTTACAATATCCCTTAGGATTATCTTGAACCTTTCCTAGTAGCATACCATTTTGTCTTTTAACTTCTTCAGAAGTTTGAGTCACTTGTACATCTAACTTCTTCACCTGAGTAGACAATGATTCGAACTTGTTGTTCAAATCGTTATACATACCATACAGCTTCGCATTCCGATTCTTTTCAGACTGCTGTTGACTATCTAAGATCTGTTTCAACATCACTTCCATCTTATTATCTTGCTGAACTTTAGGTTGAACCGTTTGTTGGAAACCAGGTTGAGGGGTTTGTTGAAATCACCTGATTTCTGGACAATGACTGTCCAGACTTCTGTGCAAAGGTATTCTAGGGAGGATAGGACTGATCTTGAGGATTCGCAACATTAGTATTTCTCCATGATAGATTACCTTTGTTGTAACCTGGATTGTACCCTTGGTTGTAGACTCTTTGTCCCTGGCTATTAATATAGCTAACCTCTTCGATGTTCTCAGATTCATTGACTGCAAAGCACAACTTCAAATTTCTCTACATCTTCAGCAAAATTGACATGCTTCTCATTATATTTCTTGAGAAACTGAGTAAGAAGCTCTTTTACCTCTGCTAGTCCATAAGAATCTGAACTAGATGATCACACTCTTCGATCATAGTCAGGACAATGGTTGCTATTATTAGCAGCAAGGTTTTCAATTATCTTGTAGGCTTCATTCACAGGTTTAGTCATGAAATCGCCATTACTAGATGTGTCTAAATAGAGTTGGTAATTCTGATCAATACCTCTATAGAAGGTGTTCAAGAGGTTTAACTCAAAAACACCATGATGGGGACAATCACGCAGGTACTCTTTGAACTTGTCCCATGCTTCATAGAAGGATTCCACCAGTCCTTGCTTGAATTGAGAGATCTTACTTCTTAAATTATTGGTTTTGGTGGAAGTGTAAAAGTGATTCAGAAACTGGTTTTTTCTTAGCAATTGGATCAGCTGAAATGGGAACTGATAGTCATGTCTCTAAGGCTGTGGAGGGTGGAGGGCATTCCTATTGACTAGGAAGGCTTCATGGTTGTTGAAATCGCCAACTAGTACCCTGTTTTGGTGGGGTGGGCGATTTCAATTCAGTCCAGGTGGGACTTGCTCGCCATTTTCATCGCCTAGATTGGCATTTTCAGCTCTTCGGTTTGCATCTCTTTCGAGATTTAACGGTGGCACTTGATTGCCATTTTCTCCTTGTTGGTCGAGCGTCAACTGTCTTATTTGTTCCAAGCCTGGAGGGTTCTGGGCATTCTGAACTAAGGGAATGATCAGATTCTAAATGACGTTGTCAGCCATTGGTGTGGATGAACTAGCGCTTCTTCTGGATTTTTGGTTTGAACGTTCTAATCATGCGAGTTCTTCGTTCGTGAGATTAAGCAGTTTAGGTGATTTGTCAGATCTCCTGGTCATGCACCTTCAAAACAAAAACATACAGAAAGAACAAGATTATTACTGAAAATAAAAATCTTAGACTAGACTCTAAAAAAACTTAAAAGGCACAGTATTGGTCCCCGGCAACGGCGCCAAAAATATGATAGGTTCAGGTTTTAATCCTACAACTGCACTGCAGACAGATCCTCGTAGTATAGTAAAGGGTCGAATCCCACAGAGACCAGACAATACGACTCTTAGTTAAAAATTGATTCTAGCTAAGATAAAATAAAAGAGGGAATATTTTCGAAACGATTGAAAAGTAAACCGAATAATTAAAAGCAAATGTAAACCAACAAAATAAAACGCTAGGCGATAGGGAAGTTCCACTTGTATTCAGATTGACAAGAAAGATTAACAATGAAAATAGTTCTTAAGTCAAAAGACGACAATAGACTAATCTCCTCCCGAAGTATTAGATCCTATGATAAATTTTCTAGAAATAAAGACTAACCTTCTCCCGAAATCTTGGATCTCTAAATCAGACAATTAAATCATGCAATGATTACAAATTCGATATGTTCATAAGCATTCAAAGACAATACTCCCGCAAGCAAAGATACTTATTCATCTAGACTAGGTCAGATTAAATAAACCAAATTCGTTTTTATTTATTAACCTAAGATTATGAAATAGGTGATCAGGCTAATTTAAGCAATGATAACAAATCTAGACTAAGAACCTAACAAAGTAAATCCATTAAAGTCAAACCCTAACCATCAAAACCTGTTTTCCCTGGGAAATCTCTAAAACCTAACAAAGAGACTACTCAGACATAGCCAAGAAATCAACAATCATCAATAGAGAAAGCATATTCAAAAACTAAATTTAATAAAAGTAATAAGAGAGTTCATAATTCTTCTCCAAAATACAGGTGTCAAGATTCGTATCTCTCAGAAAAGCTCTCAAAATAATGAATTGTGTTGTGAATTGTATTATGTGTCTCTAAAAATAAACCTAAGCTTCTAACTTATATAGAATTCAAAAAAGAATAAAACCTAATAAGGAAAACCAATGATATGTCTTGAGGACAAAAACGTCTTTTTGGCAATCTTTAACAAATCTCGAGCTTTCGGATCGATCGATCCAAGTGTGAATCGATCGATCCAAACTTCCGTAAGTTTGGTATTCTTCAGGATCGATCGATCCAATTGTGGATCGATCTATCTACTCCATCATGTGCTGCACATGCTTCTTCTGCGAGACAACTTGACAAATCTTCAGTAAAATTGTCATAACTTCTTATTGCCTCAATGGATTGACCTTAAATCACTTTCATATGAAAGCTAACTCACGTGGACAGTTTGAGTTAAAATCTCAATCCATACCATTCATAGAAACATCTCCAAATGTCGATCAACTTTTAGCTTTTCTGCTGAACTCTGCTTCTGCATTCGTCAAATTGCATTCCATTTTGTGCACAAAACCACATTTTTGCTCCATAACATCCAAAATACCTATAGTCATGAAAATATACCAAAAACACATGGAAAATACTCAAATGATGACAAATAGCAAGTATAAATAACCATTAAAAGGCATCAAAATCAAGTGATATCACTTGTCCTCAAGCAAATGCAAATGCAAGTAAAGAAAAGAGGTTTGAAGGTGGAAGCCTCAAAACCAAAAGATTAAGCCAAAGTCTAGTGAACTAGCATCTTAAACATGATACATATTCAATCCCAAACTAGTATCACTACTCATCAAATCATTCATGCATTTTTTATATATGTTCTATTACTAAAGGCAAGCGATCCACTTGTCTAGTTCAAGCTATCTTCCTACATTCAATTTTTTCATATGTGAAGCATGCTCGAATAGTTATCTTATAGGTTTCGATTGGTAAGGTTGAAAGGGGATTCCAATGCATCAAGAGAAGGTTTACACATAACCGTTGGGTTATCACTCAAAGGAGTGATTGAATTAGCAAAATCAAAACGAGACAAAGGGCAATGGGAGATACAATCTCTTAACTTTCATTTCTAATCATTCCCCAATTCCCAAGTCTTATTCTACCCATATTCCGAGAATTTTAACCATCCTTTTTAATTTTCAAAACTTCCCACACAACCTTTTCTTTTTCATCTTTTTCACTTTAGGCTTTTACTTTTCTCCACTAGATTCTTCATTCTTTTCCCGTATACTTATTTCAATATGCACTAGCTCTTTTTGTATCTTTTATCACTTAGGATATTCTTTTCGTTCTTAAAATTTTCTCTAGCCTTTCCTTTTTATGTAACTTAGAGCTTTTCTTTCTTAAAACTTAGAGATTTCTTATTCATTTCACTTTCTAGTCTAGGGAGATTTTTTTTATCCTTTCTCAAACTCATTATTTTCTTTTCCTTTATTCTCCCAAACATCCTCTTTTAAAACTCAAAACACTAAACTACTTTTACCCTTATCCTATTAAAACAAGAATTAGAACTAATCTAATGGCTAAAACCCTTAAACTATTAAGAACTTCCCAACATTTCCATTACTAACTATCCTTCCTAAATGCTAGATGGTATCATCAATCTAGCTAAATGAAGCTTATCAATTGTCGCTCCTTATACTCTTGAGTTTTTTCCGATCAATCACTAAAGAAAAGAAACTCGCAAGTGTTTAGGTTGATTGGGTTTAAAGGTGGAGAGGAAAATCATCCTAAAAATGAGAATGACCGATTTAGCCACAAGTCACAAATTAAGTCCAAATAGTTATGAATACTACCTAAACTAGCAAGCTTCGAGACTATACCAATATATTTTCAAACTTCAAGATCTAACACATGAACTTCAAGACGTTTCAAGATTACTAGAATGCTCAATCCAACATATCACACTTGAGATGCTAATTCAAAAGGCTAGAACTTAAATTTTACAAGGTATTATCATTATTAGCTTCCTATATGAATAATGCAACCTAAAATGAGGCTAGATTGAACCTTAAATATGCACAAAATGAAACTAGATGCAATATTTTTGAAGATTTTTGAAATTTATCGATTTTTATGGATTTTTGTAAACCTTAATTATTCACAATGAAAATGCATGATAAGACCAAAAATTGAAACTAAGTTATATACGGTCCCTCCCCCAAACTTAATTCACATGGTTCCTTGTGTGAAAAAGAGTTTAGATAAAGGAACGACAATAAGAGAAATAAAATCTAAAATGCATGTATTTACAAAGGTGTTGAAGTGTACCTCAATTATCCCAATATTTCCTTGACTTGTTCGAGAATCCCAAGGTTCCCTAAAGTTTCTGTATCCGGGAATATTGATTATTTGAAATTGACTAGCATCCACGTTTTGTATATGTCATCAACTGAAGGCTCGTTTGAACTGCTAAATGCTCCTCGGTACGACATGATGACTTCTACAAAAAGATAATGAAACTAAATATTTTCAAATGTGCTATATGAAGACACATTGAGACTAATTCTCCATTCAAATACACTCTATAAAGTTCATTGCTTTGAATTCATGTCAATAACCTCAAATTGCCAATTCAACAAATCTCTTCATGTATTTAGCGTACCTTAAAGAACTAACATTCATTTTGAGAGTAAATTAAAATTTAGTGCACAATTCTTGTTAGTCTCTTCAAATAAGCAAAACACATCAACAATAGGCCATAGTAACCACAATCTATCACTTTCTCCCCCCCTCCCAAAAAAAAAAACTTGTTCATTTTGTAACTCAAGAACCTTAATTCTCAAAATTTGACAAATTCAATGAATTGAGGCTCAATTACTCAAGAAGACAACAATGTATTTAAAACTCAATACTTTTCTAAGGCAAAGTAACAATAATCAACCATAAAACTTGAGAAAATTCAATTTTCATTTTTTTATGAATAGTGACTTGCGAAAATCATAGGTTTTAGGGGCATACCTTGGCTTGAAAAAATGGGAATGAAGCAGGAATTAGTCTAATGATCCTTTAAAGTCCGAGGAATAGCAACAAAAAGTACTAAATTTTCTTGAGGATTGAGGGAGAAATCAAAGTTTTGAAAGAACTCTTTGGAAACTTAAGGTCGAAAAATGGAAGAGAAATGGTTTAAAATCGGGTCAAAGTCCTCAAAATCGAGTCAAAATTGGGTTAAAACCGGTTTGAAATCGGGTAAAATCGAAAACTTTTCAAAATTTTACCTCATACCGGTTTAGTGAAAATCGGTACACTAAACCAGTATGTGAAAATTTATTTATACCGGTTTGCAAAAACCGGTATGTTTAACCGCGTTTGGTCTCTGGAAAAATACACATCTTCATACGGGTTTGTTGCAAACATGTGCAACAAACCGGTATGACCAACTTTGCTCTTTAATGTCCTTCAAATATGCAAAATGGAACACTCAAACACCTTCAAAAGTCAATATACCCAAAGTGATACCAAAACAAAGGTAAAAACTAAATAAAAGACGCAAATTGAAAGGATATGTACAAAGGATAACATGAGATTTTCTCTCAAGTGGACTTGTTTAAAGTCTCTAAGCTTGACTTTCTTTTTTAAATCAAATTTAGTCGGGATCCGGAGGAAGTTTGGATCCTCCTTTATCAACTAACTCCCATGGCAATCTTCTTGGATACTTTGATCCCTTATTCTCATTCTTTAAACTAGTCTTACAATTGCTAGTTTTATCTAGGTATTTGAACAAAAAGTGTGTCTCTTGTCATCACCCAATAGTTTTTTTCCATAGATGGTGGGTTTCTTCTTGATTCCTTTGATGTCATACCTTTGAGCGGGGTTTTTACCGATATAGAGATCGATCCTTCCTTTCTTGACATCGATTTTGGCTCCAATTGTGGCTAGGAGAATGATGTCTCTGTATTTTTATGATTTTTAGAAGTTATTTAGCATCATTTTTAGGTCTTTTAGTGTTCATATGTTGCATATATAGATGTTATTAGCAAGTTTGCAATTTTTATGAATTTTGCCATTAGCATTTGCATATACACGCATTTTGAAGATTTTTCAGGACTTTCAGGAGCTTTCAGGATGTTGTTGTGAATTTGGAGAAGTAAAGAGAAATGCGTGGAACGGAACCAGCTCAAGTGTAGATCAAGTCAGGACTCAACCATACCATCGAGCAAAGACGAAGCTGGCTCGATCACATCTCGGCCTTTGGCTGGATCCCGTGATCGAGCCAGGCAATCCTTCGGCTCGATCACCGTCGAACCAAGCCAACGATCCAGGAAATCCTTCGGCTCGATCACCGTCGAGCCAAGCCATCGAGCCAGGCCATCCTCCATCCTCTGGCTTGATCTCCAAACTTTGGCTCGGCCACGCCACTGTCTTGGCTCGATCCCGCGATCAAGCCAGGCCAACTCTAGCTCGATCTAGCAATCGAGCCAAACCTTGTCTCGTCTTAGACAAAGTTCCTCACCTTGATTACTCTCGGCATCATTGTGAGCTCAACTCGATCACATGCGTTCTTCAACTCGAGCCCAAGCAGCTCCGACCCGACCAACTCGAACTAAGATGGACCTGACCCAAGACCCGTTTTAATGATTATTTTTGGTCTTTTATGCGTTTTAGGGCTTTTCCTAAACACTATATAAATCCCTAAACGCCTCCATTTGGAGGACAATCTTTTTTTTCGCCATTTTTAGGTTTTTTCTTAGGTTTATATTTTCTCTCTTTTGTTCTTAGTGTTCTTCATTTCAAAACCCAGATTTCTTATAAGTTTATGTTAATCTTTTGTTTTCTTCATTTTCCTTCATAGATTAGGGCTGTCAACTATCTGGTGTATGTTGATTTACGTTTTTAAGCTTTTAATCTCGTTTTTAGTTTGATCATTTCCTCTGTTTTTCATTACTGTTCCATTGATGTTCATATTTGCTGGGTTGGTGTTCTTGACGTTTTAGATCTTCATCTTCTGCATCTTTGTTCGTTTTTGTCTTCTTCACTAGCTTTAGGGTTTTATAACGTCTGTTCCTTGTTGTTTGACCTTAGATCTAAATGTTTTCCTTAGTAGTTATGTCTTCATGTTTCTCTAATTTTGCATCATTCATGCTTTGTGAGAAGTGACTTAGGTTCCTTGAGGATGGGATATGGTAGTGTTGTTTCCTTATTCCTCCTAGTTGTCTAAGCTTTATGGTTTAATAGATCCTTTATGTTTCATTGCGCTTAATGCTCATTTCGACCTGACCCGTTGAGATCCGAACTTTGGCACTTCAGCATCCGAAAAGTGTTCAATGAAGTGCCTGATCATAGTGATTTCAAAGATTTTCACATCCTTGCCTAAGGAATTAGATGCTTAGGATCTGCATCTCAGCCTAAGTAATTAGATGTTTAAGGTGCTTATTGTCTTAGGTAGATTGGTTCGTAATGCCTATTAGGTATACTTCCGCTAACGGAAGTTAGGTCTGGATACCACATAGTTTGAGGTCATCTGTCAAGGAATTGGATTTGATTGCGTATGAATCTATCGTCTAGGGATAGCTCTTGTTTGAGGGATGTTAGACACTTAGGGAGTTTGAGGAGGAACGCTACCCAATTACCCCATTCTTAGAGACCCTTTCTTTGATTGCATCCTTTCACCCATTTTACTTCTTCTGTTTTTGTTTCACTTGCCATTTACCTTTTTTACTTATGCATACCTACTTTTGTTTTTTTGTTTTAGCTTCCTGCATGTTTTGTTCACTTAGGACGTGTTAGTAAAACCTCTTTTTTATTGCTTGGCTTGACTTAAGAGAACCATTGCATCCTGATTGTTAGCATCACACCTGACTAGATTGACAACTCATCTATACTACAATGATATGATAACGTATGATGGGGATTGATACCTAAAAATATATGTTATCAGAGAGGCCTTCCTAGAATAAGGGGGTCATTTGGTTCTTCTTTCATTTCAATGACTACAAAGTCAGTGAGCACCTTCGCATCCCCTATATTCACCGAAATATCTTCTAGTACTTCAACCGGATTTTTCACGGACCTATCCGTAAGCACCAAGGAGATTCCACATGTTTTGAAAGATGTATGTCCAAGCTCGTTTGCAACCGATAGTGGAATAAGACTCACACTTTCTCTAAGGTCACTTAAGCTCTTTTCAAATTCAAGAGGTCCCAAAGTGCAAGGGAGAGTGAAACTTCCCGGATCTTCAAGCTTTTTAGGAGGTGCTTCCCTTGGGTTTTCATTCTTTGCATCAAGCTCATATGTAAGCTTCATCATTCCTTCCACAATCTTCAGCTTCTTTTTGATTGCATCCTTCAAGAACTTGCTATTTTGAGGGTTTTCCAAGAAATATTCAATGTTAGGCATTCCTTTTTCCACTTCTTTCATGTTCTATTCAAATTGAGCCATATACTTCTCAATCAATTCTTTATAGAACCTTCATGGAAATAGAAGTTTTGGCTCATAAGGTGGAGGTTCAAACACCAGTGCCTTGAATTTAGAATTTTTCTCTTCATCAGCTATCTTTCCTTCACTTGTAGCATATTCAACCATCTTTTTTTCTCTTTCCTTGTAGCAATTGCCTCTTTGGAGTTCATCTCATTCTCAATAGGTATGTCGACCCCCAAACTTGGTTTTCATTTTCCTCAATGAGAGAGTTTGTAGTTTCCTCAGCTTGATACTTAATGGTGATAACATTAACATACTCCCTTTGGCTTGATTGTGAACTTCCTGGAAGTTTTCCCATTGGTCGCTTTGAAGATGAAGCAAGTTGAGCAATTTGGTTATCGAGGACCTTTGGATGAGAGTAGACACCTTCAAATTGGGCAACTTTGGTGTCCAAGGCATTCAAATAAGAGGTGATGCCCTTAATCTTGGTGTTGAGATCATATGTTTTGGCATGTATGTATTTCTTGAACATTTCAAACTATATAGCATTCTTCCCTTGACCTTCGAGAAATTGTCTCAACAACTAATTATTTTGATCTTGTGCATTGGAAGAAGAAGAACTTCCTTGAGAATGTTGTTGAGGAGCTTGTGGGTTAGAGCAACCTGGTGGTTTGGTGAAGTATTGAGGCTTTGGTTTGAAACTGCCTTGATTGTTGAACTGAGGCTTATGTTGAAAGCCTTGTTGTTGTTGCTTCGGAGGATAGACTTGAAACCTGGGTTTTTTTTTATAATTGTTGTAACCTTGGTTGTAGTATTGGTTATCAACATAAGCTAATTATTCTTGAGTAGCTTCTTGTTGAGGTTGGTAATCCTCTTGAACATCACTAACAAAGTTGACAGCTCCTTGTTGAGAAAAGATGAATTTGTCTAACTTGTCTTCAAGAGATTTCAAATTCTTCTTGTAACCGCTATCTCCTCTAACACTTAAGTCAGAACGATCATAGTTTACCCATAGTTACTATTACTCTGAGCTAGATTCTCAACTAGTAATAAACCATCAGTCTCGGTCTGGTTAAAGAAATTTCCTTGACTAGTAGTGCTAAACATCAACCTGTACTTAGGAGCAATTCCTCTATATAGAGTACTGAGGAGACTCTCTCCTGAGAATCCATGATGTGAGCATTGGAGTGTGTATCCTTTGAAAAATTCCCATGCTTCCCTAAAAGACTCATTCTCTTTCTGTACAAACCATGATATTTCATTTTGAATTTTTGCGGTTCATGATGTTGAGAAAAACTTGGTGAGAAACGCTTTCTTACAAGCGTCCCAAGTATCAACCAAAGAAGTGGGAACATTCTACTCCCAAGAATGTGCTTTGTCACCCAAAGAAAAGGGAAACAATTGAAGCTTAAAGGCATCTTCAGTCACACCATTAATCTTAACAGTGTTGTACAACATATCGAAATTGTCCAAATGGTCCAAAGGATCCTCCATTGGCAAGCCATGTAACCTATTGGATTGAATCATATTGATGAGACTGGACTTAATCTCGAAATTTTTGTTGGCAATCGGTGGTGGACGAATGCATGTACACTGAGCATGATCGTTTGGGGCATCATGAGCTTCAATGGTGCGACCAATATTATTATTGTTTCCAATATTGTTGTTGTTTTTGTTATCCATTTCCAAATCCAATCGGCGAATATGAGCTGAGCGTTCTTGTTCACGTCTTATCCTTGTATTTTGGCGTTCAAGAGCACGGATGTCTTCAATAAATGGAATCAAATCTGAAGGATCTCTGCTTCGCAGGTTCATACACCTGAGATGCACAAACAAAAGAAAGTAAAAAGATTAGCAAAATAAGATAAATTGGACTTATTCCCAAAAACATTCATAGCATTAATATTTAAGATAATTCCTGAAATGGCAACGGCGCCAATTTGATGCACAAGACTTTGCAGAATCTTATCTATGCAAATGTCTTAAGTATATTTATATCATTGAAGTACTTAAGATTCAATCCAATTCAGGTAATGTTTAACACACTAATCCTATTAGAATCATGTCTAGTCTAGGCTATTAAGATTTGATGGTTTTAAACATTCAAACATGCATAAATTAAAAAGTCAACAATTTCAAAAGTCAACAGAAAATTAGCAAAGGTCAACATAAAATTAAACTTGAATTCAAAGGTAAAATGGCTAAGCAAATGGTTTAGGTTATTGATTCGGGTAATCAAATGATACCTTGTGATGTTCAATACTAACTAATTAAGCTAATCTTTGGTCTAAGATTCTCAAATATAGACTAACCCATTTTCATGGCACTAATTCTTTCCCTAATCATGTAATTAAGATAATCTCTTGGATAATCACACAATTATGAAACATTAAGATATAATATATGCTAAACCACTAAAATAACTAACACATATCTCTTGGTTAGGCCTCATTTAGTATGCATCAATTGCTTCAGGAATTTCATCGAACACCTTTTGGGCAATAATTTTTCTATGATCTAGATTCAATTGATAAAGTTAAATCTAGCATTAAGAACATCTACTATAATCTACCTAACCATTTGCTTAAAAGGGAACTACTCACTAGTCATTGAGAAATCACAAAATCTTACGATAGATATGTGGTTAATCATGATTAGAAGAAGATTTGAAAAGATAAAATTAATCAAAGCAAGAAATCAAACTCAAAATAGCATAAGAATCAAAAGATTACAAAGAGTGTTTTTAGAGAAATTAAAGCTTAAATCTCTCCAAATTAGGCTTTCAAGCTTATATAGTATCCTAAATGGGAATGAGTTTGACCTAGAACAAATTGGGTCAACCCAAATAAAAATGTTTTTTTCTTGAAAATGTAAGAAATATTGACTTTTGTTGACTCATACCGGTTTAGTGCAAACCGGTACACGAAACCAGTATGAGTATAAAAGCAGTGCACCAGTTTGTACAAACCGCGCATTTGGTCTCCGTCTTATGAAGAGTTGATACTGGTTTGGTGCAAACCGGTGCACTAAACCGGTATGGCCTTTGCAATTTCCTTTTTGAGCTCCTTTTTGATCATTTTCATCGGTTTTGATTCCGATTCGGATTCGCACTTCTTAAACACATGAAATATGCAATAATGTGCAAAATGCAGCCTATCTAGACCTAAATGCAAGCTAAACACTCTAGAATGGAATCAAACTAAGGATTAAAACCCATGAAAAACCAAATATATCAACTCCCCCAAACTTATCATTTGCTTGTCCTCAAGCAAAAGCAAATGCAAGTAAGGAAAAGAGGTTTGAAGGTGGAAGTCCTAAAACCAAAATCTTAAGCCCCTCTCTCCTCCTATCTCTTTATCCTTGTTACTCTGGTTCTTATAGGGCTTTTTAATTCCAGCGATTATTATGGTCTGATTCGGTTCCATCCAAAAACGCAACATCTTAATCTATCATATCTCCTCTTCGCGGATGATGTAATGATTTTTTTATGGAAATCATCTTCCCTACTAGTTCTCATTGACATAATTGATCTATTATCCTATTGATTGGGCTTGTAAATGAAAAAATACAAAACAAAGATTTTCTATGTCAGACTTCGCCACCATGAATCTATAGATATTCGTAACTTCGGATTCAACGTTGGCTCTCTCCCTATTAGACACTCAGGACTGCCTTTTATGAGTAGAAAGCTAAGAGTCTCAAAGTACAATCCTCTAATAGATTCAATCAAATCCAAATTTAACATATGGGCTTCAAAATCACTATCCTTTGCGGGATGTTTACAACTACTTACCTCTGTAATTAATGGCATTATGAATTTTTGGTGTATGTGCTTCACCTTACCGACATGTTGCATCAAGCGAATTGAAGGGTGGCTTTGCTCATATTTCCTATGGGAACGAAATTTACAGAGCAATTTCACCACAAAAGTAACTTGGTCAAAGGTATGCCTACCAAAATCAGAAGGTGGCATGGGTCTGAGACATTTTATGGTATGGAATCAAGTGCTTAGATTGCGATACTGTTGGGTTCTATTTTCAGGTTCAAAATCACTATGGGTAGCATGGCACAAGCATCATTAGATTCAATCCAACTCTTTTTGGGATCTCAACATAAAGAAATCCAACTCATGGACATGGAACTCTATTCTAAGGATGCAGACTATAGCATAGACTTTCATCTACTATAGCTTAGGAAATGGTAAAACGAAAAATTCTAGTTAGATACTGAAGTCCATTTGGAAGACTACTCGAATATATTGGCTCACAAGGACCCACATCCCTTCGTGTTGACTGGAACGCTTTAGTCACTCACACCTACAACAATGTTAGGTGGACCCTTCCAGCACCAAGATATGACAGGGAAGTTAAATTACATTGCTTTCTATCTTCCATTAATTTTCCACTACCTATAGAACAACTTGATTTGTTTCAATGGATCTGCAGTATAACACCTCAACATGTTATTCTTCAAAGCTAACTCGGGAGGTCCTTAGACCGCAAGACACAACAAAACACCAGGCCTCCATCATCTGGTTCAAAGGACATTCATCGAGACACGCATTCACAACATGGACAGCTCATCTTCATCATCTACCTACGAAAGATAGGTTTCTAGGATGGGGAATGCAAATACAATCAACGTGCTGCCTTTGTTCATTACATGATGAAACAAGGAGTCATCTATTTCTATGTTGTCCTTTCGCCACAATAATTTGGTTCTCAATCCTTCACCGTCTGAGTCTTCATAAAGCTATTTTTCACAATTGGGACTCAATGCTAACTTGGGCCAATCACTCATCCCCCATAGCTCCTTCTCTACTCCATAATATTGTGATTCAATTCTACATCTAAGTAGTTTGGAGACAGTGAAATAATCAACATAATGCTGAAACGGTGACTTCCAACATAATCTTTACCAATATCGACCAAGAAGTACGAAACTTAATCAGAGCTTATAGATCTTGAAGAAAATTCAACCCTCTAATAAAATACTAGTTGTACTAGCTCTTTGCAAGTGATTGATGATTGTATAGTTTTTTGTTTTCTTTTAGATAAGTAAACTAATGTATGAATTCTCTTTATCTTTTTTTCATTTTATATATTATTTACATTTTCTACCCAAAAAAAAGCACAGTCTCCAAATGTAGAAACCCCTTATAAATACAAATCTAAAAATAGATATCACATCTCTTTGAAAAATGGTGAGATCACAATTTTGCAGTCTACATTTAGCAACGTTCTCAAACATATGAGATCTACTAAAACATCAAAACCCTAAATAGATTTACGTATCCAAAACCCCTACTTTAGAAACTAAAAGTCTAAAAGTTTTATACTACCAATTTTATTTTCTGAAAAAAGGATGATAACCAAAGGCTTTTAAAGGACTGGAATCCTTGACCTCAAAAATTAAAATAGTCAAAGGGAAAAAAGAACATTACTTCTTTACAACTTCCAAAACAAAACTTGAATAATCATTTTCTTCGCATTCTATCATAATTTAACTCACAAAACTTGTTAAGAAAAGAAAACTTGAATCATCATTTCTTCACATTTTATCATAAGCAAAAACAAAAACAAAAACAAAATCAAAATATGATGCTATTATTCAAACCATCTGCGACCCTTGCAAGAAGGTCAAAGCCACGACCATGCCCAAGCTTCTCTGAGTCTCATCTAATGGATAATATCGAAGCAGCTGAAACTCTTACTCGAAAATGGATCTGTCCTGATGTCTCTTCTTCTTCTTCTTCTTCGTCTTCTTCGTGTTCTTCTTCTGCATGCTCTCTCTCTTCCATTTTCTCAACCGATAATCGCCTCGAAGGAAGAAGACTCGTTGAAGTTCTCAACAGTTTATACTACGCCATTAAAGGAGTTAAGTTGGCGAATCCAGAATCTCAAAATCTCAGTCGAGCTAATAATTTAATGAAGACGGCGATGAAATACTTGGAGAAAGAGCTTTATCGGATTCTCAAATCGAATCGACGGAATCTAGTTCCAGAATCTGTGCCTCTTCCATCTTCAGGATCTTTCAGTCCGAAGAAAGTCTTTGTTCCTAAATCTGAAGATGCAGATGTTATGATGGATTTGAAACTGATCGCTAATTGTATGATATCTTGTGGTCACAAAGACGAATGCGTGAGAATCTATAAGAAGATTAGAAAATCAATCATCGTTGAAGCTTTGAATAAGTTAGGTTTTGAGAATTTGAGTTTCGGGAAGATTCAGAAGCTTGAATGGGAGTGTATGGAGAAGCACGTCAAGAGTTGGTTAGATGCTATGAAGCTAGTGATCGGAAATTTGTTTTTCGGCGAACGAATCCTCTGCGATCACGTTTTCTCTCCGTCTGTCTCCGTCGCTGAATCTTGCTTCACCGAGATCACGCTCGATAGCGCTTTAACTCTCTTTATCTTCCCCGTTAGTGTTGCGAGATGTAGAAAAACCGTTGAGAAAATCTTCCTCACTCTCGACGTTTACCAAACGATTTCTAAGCTTCTTCCCCAAATCGAAGAGATTTTCAGTTACGATTCGACGTCTGTTATTCGATTACAAGCAGCTGATTCTCTGAAAAATCTCGGCGAAGCTATTAATTCAATGGCCGCCGAATTCGAAGCTTCGATAACGAAAGAGTCTTCGAGATCACCAATTCCTGGAGGCGGAGTTCATCCACTTACCAGATACGTAATGAATTTCGTCGTCTTCCTCGCTGATTATGATGAATCACTCGGCGAAGTTCTCACCGAATCGAGTTTACCTTTACCGGAAGATTACTTCGGGAACAACGACGATGATAATAATAGCGAAGAACCCAGATCTTCTACTTCTTCGGCTCCGATGACCACTAGATTCGCGTGGATAATCCTCGTCTTGCTCTGTAAAATCGATACCAAATCTCGGATCTATAACGATATGGCACTCTCGTATCTCTTCTTAGCCAACAATCTCCATTACGTGATCTCTAAAGTCCGTTCATCGAATTTGAGAATCGTCTTGGGAGACGAATGGGTGACAAATCACGAAGGTAAAGTCTCTCAATACCTAAAGAAATACGAGAAAAAAGCATGGGGAGAAGCGCTGACGTCACTTCCCGAAGACGATACGTTAGAAGGAAACGCCGCAAAAGAGTGTTTGAAGCGGTTTAACGAAGCGTTTGAAGAAGCGTTTAAGAAGCAGCGCACGTGGGTCGTACCGGATTCAAAATTGAGAAACGATTTAAAATGTTCCGTGGCGATGAAGCTAAGCGGTGTTGCTTCCGCGTTTTATAAGAAACATCAGGTGGAGAGTTGGGGAGAAATTGTCAGATTTGTCCCTGAAGAATTCGATAATTACATATCTGACCTTTATTTAGGCAACGGAGGTTCGTGTCTGATTGGGACTTCAAACAGACCATCCAGTTCGGGTAGCTCACTTCAGTCTTTTGAATCTGGACGTTGAAATTTGGAGTGGCGTTTTATGTAAATATATATTGACTGATTATTGCTTCAATGTCTAGCCCACAACACGAAGCGGCCCAATGTTGAACATTATGATTTAATATAATCTTTACAGAATTGTGGATGTATATATGAGTAATTTGGTGTCAACTCACTATTGTTGTTACTGTCAACTCTGTTTTGTGTGTATTTATGGATTAAGATTACTCCGAAGGAGTTGTGTTACAGGGTAAACTTAGTTTGTAAAGAGAAAATGGTAAAATTAATCGTGGCAATCAAGTTTATCAAAACAAAAAACTATATCTCATCGTCTTAAAATAATAAATTATTTTTGAATGTTACACTAGTATAGTGACAAAGCTAGAATTGTTTTTGACTGGCAACATATAAATAAACTAAAAATTATAGTATATAATTATAGAAAAACAATACATCTATTAACAAAATTATTCATAATTTGAAAGTTTTTTTTATCACCATTTCATTTGTTAAATCTTTAATTTTTTTCCGAGATAACAAATGAGACAATTACTCAGAAACTTATCACCGATGCGATTACGTAATATGGTCTTCATAATTTTCATTAATGAAAAATATTTTCCGACAATAACAGTCGCAATAAAAAAAATTAAGTTAACTTCAAAATTCTATAAATAAAAAGATAGAAAATGTTTCTTGGTTTCAACCATCACTCATGATAGATCTCCAAGATTTTTCAGACTAGCAAACTTTTCATCTTCTCGTACATTTATCAACATATATGTCAAGTTGCTGCTCAAGAGATATGCACTCCACACAAGTAAAATCCTCATGGTAAAATTTAGCCAATCTCATTAATTTTTCATCAAACTAACAAATTAAATCAGGAGGACTTAAAGTTGATGTGCAAATGAGCATTTCAAAGTTTACCTCACTAAAATGGTTATTAAACTCTTGAAGTTACATATTCAATACCGTATAAAAGCAATTAACTTGGTAATAATGCAAATTGCTTACGTGGGTCTGTTTTTGTGGCTTCCTTTGAACAATAAAATTATATTTCATGTTGAGAATTTTAGTCTCATGCTTCTCACAAAAGTATAATTTTTTAAGAAAATATCTCATCCATCATTTTGATATAATTTTCTGTGGACTTATGTAGCTCTCCTGATTGAGCCTAATGGGCTTCGATAAATCTGGGCCTATGTAATAAAGAAGGAAAATCATAGTGGGCTTAATTTTAAAATTCAGGTCCAGCCCAAAGTGATTAGGTTGTTATAACCTCTTCTTTAACAGATTCATATCTCGATTAGAATCTTCTTCTCCTAAGTTCTTGGAGAGCTCCATTGAAGGTGATTGGTGAGCTTCCAGGATAGTTGCATCTTCAATTCGTTTTTATAGAGTTTTAGATCGGTTGATTCTCTTCCCCTTCTCTTGTTCAATTGCAAACCTATAAGAAAAACTATAGAGGATTAGTTTCTAGTTAAGATATATTCTTCTAATTGTAATATATTGTGTTTGTCAAGCACAAACTGATATAATGGATTGGAGAGGACAATCTCTCCCCCAGAAGTACCTTAAGTGGGAAATGGGTTAACAATTTATGTGTCATAGTTTCTTTTACAGTTGTATCTTGAATCACAAGTAACAAGAAAACCTAACAAGTGGTATCAGAGCTCCAGACTCAAAGGGAGTTTCACATTTGGATCCAAGGAGTGTTGTTATGTCCCAAAGTTTCAAAGAAGCAACAAGAGTTAAGACAAAGACGATCGCATAAGTAAGAGTAAAAGGATAAGGTTCAAAACTTATCTTTTGGAATCTTGATTACTTTTCCTTTGTAGTTCTTGTGTATTAAGCTTTCAGGTTAGAATGGGAGAGAAATCGCTTGCATATATGCGTGTAGAATTGGAACGATTTGATGGATCAGGGAACTTTGGTCTTCGGAAGGTCAGGATGCTATCGCACTTCAAGATGATAGGCCTAAATAACATTTTGTTTGACCAAGACTTGCTCAAAGAAACACCAGATGGCGTAACAGACTCTAGTGGCTCAGTCCCAGGTTCAGGAGGATCAGGAGAAGTCGCAACCGAAAAGAAAAAAGAAAAAGATCTGCTTAATATCGAGAAATCAGAGAAAGAAATGAGCGTGATCATATCAAATGTGAATGATCAAGTTCTAAGGAAGATTATACATTGTGAAACAGCAGCATCAATATGGTCTACTCTAAACATACTACACATGGAAAGTACCCTACCTAACAGAATCTGCTTACAAACAAGATTCTACACATACATGATGTTAGATTCAAAGACTATTGATCAGAATGTTGAGGAATTTCTCAAGCTAGTAGCAAACCTTAGCAACCTTGGTGTAACAGTTTCAGAAGAGGTACAAGCAATTTTATTACTAAATTCATTACCAAGCAAATTTGATCACCTCAAGGAGATACTCAAAGAGTAAAGGTAAGGGTAAAGACAAGCAAAAGAGCAAAAAGAACAAGGATAAAGACTGTTTTGTTTGTGGAAAAGAAGGTCATTGGAAGAATGATTTCCCAGACAGAAAGACAAAGGATTCAAAAGGGTCTGCTAATGTTGTTGGGAATATAAATGAGCATATTGTTCTAACAGCAAGCATGTTCGACTCCAAAGATGAATGGGTGTTAGATTCGGGTTGTACGTTTCATATGACACCTAATAAAGACCTCATGTTTGATCTAGAGGAGTGTTCGACTCCAAAGATGAATGGGTGTCATATTCATGATATAGGGAAAATCAGAATTGATATCCTGATCGATCATGCGTGATATTAACTAGAGTCATATATATGCCAACTATGGGAAGAAATCTAATATCCTACGGATGTTTAGAGAATTTAGGTTGCATATATGAAGGTGAGGATTTCAAAATTCAATTTTACAGGAACAAAAATGGTAAAAATGTTTTGGCAGGAGTGTACAAGAACTACTTGGAAGGTAAAGTCACAATGGCAGAATAAAATTCTGTTAAAAATGTTATTGACAGCACAATCACATGGCATTCTAGACTTGATCACATGAATCGGAAACACATGCAAGCATTGGTTAAAGAAGGGTATCTTTCAGACTAGGATAACAAAACCTTAGGGTTTTGTGAAACTTGTGTGTTGGGTAAAGCTCATAAGCAGAGTTTTACTACGGGTGCAAATGGTTGCACCCAAAAACAATTAGTGGAATAGAATTGAAAAATGATGGTGGAATAAATACTAGAGGAAAATTGGTAGTTACATTCCTCTACAAATTTGTAGAGGAATATTTTTTGGTGGAATTGTGCTTTTTCCACTTGATTCGTCTATAGCTAGAGGAAAACATTTTTCCTCAAAATTTTGACAAATGGTTAAATTATAGAGGAATATCATAGAATACATGTTTTCCTCTAATTTTATTCCTCTAAATTACAATCCATTTGCACCCTACATTGATGACTACAGTAGAAAAGTTTGGATTTATTTCCTAAGAACAAAAGATGAAGCTTATTTAAAGTTTACATATTGGAAGACACTGGTTGAGAATCAAACTGGAAAGAAGATAAAATGTTTAAAACTGATAATGGCCTAGAGTATTGCAATAACATATTTGAAACTTTGTGCAAGGAAGCTAGTATTAAAAGGCATAGAACATGTACATATAATCCCCAACAGAATGGAGTATCAGAAAGAATGAATAGAACAGTTTTGAACAAGGTTAGGTGCATACTCCCAGAAAGTGGGATAGAGGAAAGATTTTGGGCATAATCTACATAACATCCGTTTACTTAATCAACAGATCCCCAAGTTCTGCAATTGGTTTTAAAGTTCCAGAAGAGTTGTGGTCTAATTATAAACCACAGATTAATCACTTAAAGAGGTTTGGATGTGCAACTTATGTTCACATTGTGCAATCCAAAACAACTCCAAGAGCAAAGAAGGTTTATTTTGTTGGTTATCCACATGGAACTAAAGGATTTAGAGTTTGGTTACCAGAAGAAAATCAGTGTACAATCAGTAGAAATGTGATATTTCATGAAGAGGAAGTCTTCAAGGACAAAGCAGAAATGATGACAGAATAAGAAGATTCAGAGTTCAAAATCAAGAAGAACAAAGGAAATAAGGTTTCTTTTGCTCCAGAGTTAGTACAAGAATCATCAGATCAGAATACAGGAAATGATTCAGTTTCAGGTGGTGTTCCACTAGAACAAGAAGAACAATCATCAGTTTCAGGTGGAGCAGATATGGGAAGTAACCAGAATGAACAAGGAATTTTAGATTCAGAGAATGAAGTTACCACAAAAGAAGCTCCAGTCCAAGAAGATCTTGACAACTATTTAGTCGCAAGAGATAGGTCAAGAAGAGTTAGAAAGGCTCCCTCCAAATATGATGATTTTGATGTGGCGGCTTATGCTCTAGCTGCTGCTAAAGATATAGAAACTGAAGAACCTATGTCTAATGTTGAAGCTATAAGAAGCTTGAACAAGAAAGAGTGGACTAAGCGTGTGTAGATGAAATAGATTCATTAAAGAATAATTTCACTTGGGAGATTGTGAAAAGACCTTTCAAGAAGAGGATTATAGGATGCAAGTGGGTGTTTAAGAAGAAACCATGAATACCAGGTGTTGAGCATCCAAGATTCAAATCAAGATTAGTGGCAAAAGGTTTTTCACATGTAGACGGAGTTGATTATACATAAGTGTTTGCTCCAGTTGTGAAACATGTTTCTTTAAGGATCATGTTGTCCCTAGTCACAAATGAAGATCTAGAGCTAGAACAATTGGATGTTAAAAAAACTTTCCTAAATGGAAATCTAGAAGAAGAAATCTTCATGGAACAACCATAAGGTTTTAAGTAGAAGGGAAAGGAAAGTATGGCGTGCCTCCTAAAGAAATCCCTATACGGATTGAAGCAGTCTCCAAGGCAGTGGAACAAGAGATTTGACAGATTTATGAAGGAAAAAGGCTTTAATCTGAGTCAATATGATATGTGGGTCTACATAAAGGGTACATAAATTTCTAAAGTTGTCTATTTGCTGATCTATGTTGATGATATGCTGGTGGCTTCAAAAGATTTAGATGAAATTGAGAGTTTGAAGAACAATCTAATGAAGGAGTTTGAAATGAAAGATTTGGGGGCAGCAACTAGAATATTAGGAATGGACATAATCAGAAACAGACAGAATGGAATTCTAAAGCTTTCACAAGGAAAGTATTTAGAGAAAGTGTTGAAGTGTTTAATATATTTGATTGTAAGCCAGTTTCAAATCCTTTTGGTTCACATTTAAATTAAAGAGCCTAAGTGATGAAGAATTTGAATCAGAGTCAAAGTTAGTGGCTGAGATCCCTTATGCAAGTGAAGTGGGAAGTCTCATGTATGCCATGGTGGGATCTAGGCCTGATTTAGCACACTCAGCTGGTGTGGTAAGCAGATTTATAGAAAAACCTAGCAGAGATCATTGGTAAGCAATTAAGTGGATTATGAGATACTTTAAAGGTTCATTAGATTGCAGTTTAACTTTTACAAAGGATTCAAGTTTGTAAGTTGAAGGCTACTGTGATGCGGATTATGCTACTGATCTAGATAGAGAAGATCTATTACTAGATATGGGCTCCAACAAGTCGTGGCACTCTCAACTACTGAAGCCGAGTATATGGCTTTAGGAGAAGCTACTAAATAAGCTATATGGTTTAAAGGGATGGTTGAAGAACTAGGTTTCAAGCAATGTTGTATTAAGATATTTTGTGATTCACAAAGTTCGATTCAATTAGCAAAGAATGGTGGTTTTCATGAGCGTACAAAGCATATAACAGTTAAATAGAATTTCATCAAAGATGCAATCACAGAGAAAAGCACATAAGTGATCAAAGTTTACATAAGCCTAAACCTAGAAGACTTACTCACCAAGAGTGTACCTGGTAAGATCCTTGAAAAAGGGATAGTGGCTCTGAAGGTGGTTACTTAACCAACCAGCCTTGTCTGTGTTGTGTTCTTATCTTTTTCTCACCTTGCAGACAATAAGAAACATAAGGGGTCAAAGGGATTTTATTCAAAAGGGTTTCAGTAAGAATCAATTAAGTTAAGTGGTCAACAAATTTACTTACCATTTTTCAAGGTATGAAGTCTCAAGTTTGGAGGTTTCAGGATCGTCTCTAGTAGAAGACGCCTCTCAGATTTACATGCAAAGAAAAGAAAAGTCAGTATCTTCATCATCTAATTGTAAACAAAAGATAAAAGGTTTAAGTTGTGGTTTTCTACCTCTTTAGTCTTCAGATCTTCACTTGAGATCGTCAGATCTGGACTCTTAACTTACATGCAATGGTTCATCAGAGAGTCGGTTGGTATTTCTCTTCAAAGTAACTCGTTTTTGGTACATACAAGACACAAAAGATCAGAGTTAGTTAGGAAAGGCAAAATCAGAAAGAAATCAAAAGCAAGGAACTTACCACCAGTTTTTTCCTTATGTTGTTGGTTGTTTATCTCCAGAAAGCTTTCATGTTCCTCGCATGCAAAGAAGAAATGGGTTAAAGTTGGGATTTATCAAATCTAAAGAGATCAGAAGCAGAAGACATATAGTCAGAAGCTTACCATTATGGGTTTTATTGGTTGGATCTGTTGATCGGTTAAATAAAGGATGAGTCTTCATAGTGGAAGCAGAGATTCATGAAGAGTTTTGTCTAAGAGAAAGCTTCTCTCTTGTGTCGGTGTAGGAAGAAGAGACAAAATTGGATTAGGTCAAAAAGGAAGCTAAGGTGGAGAATGTTGACTTAAGTAGCTCTCCCGATTGAGCCTAATGGGCTTGGATAAATGTGGGCCTGCGTAATAAAGAAGGAAAATCATAGTGGGCTTAATTTTAAAATTCTGGTCCAACCCAAAGTGATTAGGTTGTTAAAACTTCTTCTTTAACAGATTCATATCTCGATTAGAATCTTCTTCTTACTAAGTTCTTGGAGAGCTCCATTGAAGGTGATTGGTGAGCTTCCAGGATAGCTGCGTCTTCAATCCGTTTTTACAGAGTTTTAGATCGGTTGATTCTCTTCCTCTTCTCTTGTTCAATTGCAAACCTATAAGCAAAACTATAGAGGATTAGTTTCTAGTTAAGATATATTCTTGTAATTGTAATATATTGTGTTTGTCAAGCACAAACTGATATAGTGGATTGGAGAAGACAATCTCTCCCCTAGAGGTACCTTAAGTGGGAACTGGGTTAACAATTTCTCTGTCATAGTTTCTCTTACAGTTGTATCTTGAATCACAAGTAACAAGAAAACCTAATATCTTCTAATTCAAGAAACGTCAATGATGATTGGTTGACATTCTGATTAGATTTTTGATCTGCTAAGAGAAATTGCGTATTATAGTACAATACTGATAGTACTACTACTCTTTGTTTGCCAGGTAGTATCTTCGTAACAATCATCTATTAACTTCTCAAGTATCGCTTAGTAGATTTCACCAATGAGATAACATTCAGGACGTCTTGATCCTTTCTTTGTAACGTCATTGATAAATTGTTTGTGAGAGAAATGGTATTAAGTATATATAGAACACAAAATTAAAAGTATAAATGTGTTGAATCAAGACTTAAAATTAGGTTTAGGTCTTAGATTATGTGGGCAAAAGCTCTGAAGAATTTCATATATCGTTTAGGAATAATTACATGAGTATTTATAGTGAAAATACATGCTTAAAACCCTAATTACATAGCTTTAACCTAATGGGCCGCGAGCTAGACAGCCCAGCTCGTCAGGTCGGCCCATTTAGCTTCTGTCTTCCTGGGTCCATCTTCTTCTTCACGTCGGCGTCCAACTGGGCCTTGTGTCGAAATGGGCTTTCAGAGCAGGTGCCAAACCTGGTATCAACAGTTAGTCCTCCCCCAGGTCGGCGATAGAGTTCCGAATCGGCGAGTGATCTCCTGAATAAAGTGTATTTCGGCTCAAGTGCATTAAATGCTTCGTAGACTTTACTGAATCGTCATCATAGGCTTTATTGAATCGACGTCATAGGGGAAAGCTAAAGAGTCGCGCCGCTTCAATTTCCCAGGTGCAATCATTACATGCCTCGGTAACCGCCATCTCTTCTGGGTATAAATACCCCTTCACCACTTCATATCTCTACTTTAAGTTTCAGAATTCCTTTTGCAGGTAGAAAATCGCTCTCCCTTCTCTCTACTTTCTCTCTCTAGAATTTTAGTTCGGCGGTATCTAGGTTGGTAATTATGTCTTCATCTCGTACTTATCCTGCTGAATCTTCTGCTTTCCGCGACGACCTCCGTAACGACGAGGTGGAGGAAAACTTGGAGGAACGAGTTCCTCAAGGCAATTGGGCCACTTACGATGACGAGCTGACAGGTCTTGCTCCCACCAAATCAACCTCCAGGTCGTTGGAAAAACTTGTTGCCGACTTCTCTTTCTTGAACGGGATCGACATGAAAGTCCTGGAACCACACCAAAGGCCTTGGGATTGTCCCCCCGGCTATGTATGTTTGTACGAGTCCTACTTT
>OVBE01002351.1:0-31041 GCA_900406425.1 Iberis pinnata | reverse complement strand
TATATTTATATAATAATTATCAATTGTTTAATTTTATATTTGCTATATATTTTATAAATTATAGTTCAACTTATTATTTAAAGTTTTGTTTCACTAGTTCAATAATAATAATAATAATTAAAAGTATAAACTCCAAATTTTAGTATTCGTATAAACTCAAAACTTTATTATATGTAATAATACCAAAATTTTAGTTCCTGTAAAAGATAGATCGAACCTCGATCAGTTTGGTGTTTGATTCATATGGACAAAACTGCAAGAGCCACCTAGACGATACGTGTAATAGAATAGAGAAAGACTTGACCCAAAGCCTCAATAATATATTGTGTTTTTATTATATTTTATATATCATTTGGATTGCATTCTAGTGTTTTTAGTTTGCATTTAAACATTTTTAGGTTGCATATTGTATAGTATTCCATGTTTTATGTGTTGAAAGTGGAGCAAATCAAATATTAGAATCAAAGGAGCCAAAATGAAGTCAATGGAGCCATTTGCCAAAATGACGTCAATGGAGAAAAGGGATGCAAAAAAAGGCTTGTAATAGTTAAACCGGTACATTGGTATCGGGAGATTGTACCGGCCAAGAAAAATTGGTATTGAAGAATAGATGTTGTATCAGTTTAGCGTACCAATTTAGGCAAACCGGTACCGACGAATTTCAAATCAACTTCAAGCTTTGACCAAGATATATTACCCATTTTGTTTGGGTTAACCCATATGTTTTGAATTATGATGGGCGTTCGGGTATACACTTTGATTCTTTCGGATTTCGGGTAGTTCGAATATAGGAATTTTGGATCCATTCGGGTATTATTAAAGTTCGGCTCAGGTTCAGTTCGGTTCCTAAACTTTCGGTTCGGTTTGGGTTCGGTTCCAGCTATTTGGATAATAGATTTTGATATCCATTCGGGTAGTTATTTTATTTTGTTTGGGTATCCATTACGATATCTCGGTTCCTATTTGATATTTGACCAAAAATCCTTAATAAAAATAAAAATAAATTTCAATATTAGTTAATATTTTGTAATATAAATATAGTAATTATATTATTTGCAAACCTAATAAAAGATTTTTTATTTTTGTGAAGTTCGGTTAGTTTGGGTAGTTCATTTCGGTTCTTAAAATTTTGGTTTGGTTCGGGTTTGGTACCAGTTATTTGGAAAAAAAATTTGATATCCATTCATGTAATTTTATAATTTAGTTAGATTCGATTAAGTTCTTCGGGTACTGGTTATTTTGCCCATCCTGTTTTGAATTAACTCAATACATTTTTTAGAAAACTATATAAGCTAATTAGACGTAAATCTGGTTTTATCTTCTTTTCCTCTTTGAAACTTTTACTAGGTAGTGACCCGCGCGTACGCACGGGGAAAATAAATTTTTATTATTATGAAATGTTCATAGTTTTCAATATGAACAAAGCTAACCTTATTAGTCAAAATGTAATTAGAATGTGGTAAACTCATATGAAGAGTATTTATATTTATAGTAAAAAAAACTAACAATCGATTAGGGTTTTAAGATATTTTAGTTAGGTTCGAGATCATTTTTATTACAAAATCTAGAATGATTTTAATAACAAATTCGATATGGCAAACATCTAATATATGGTAACAATTTATACTAAAAAATAGGAATTTTACATGGATGAGTATCGAACCTAAATTAAAACGTTATCACTAAAATTGTCTTATTAAATACCTTCTAAGCGAATTGAACTCGAGACTTACAATAAAAGAACCCGGATCCTACCCAGGATCTGCGTGTTTTTAAACGGATTGGTCAAATAAGAACTCGTACAAACAACCAATTTCAGGATTCGATCTCTCAACCTTGAAGTCATTTCTTAATTTTCAGACGTTTTTAACCTTGCGAAAATTTTTTTTGTTCTACCTAAATTTTTAAATCTATGGCATTCTTGGTAAATATTTTTATTATTTTGACCTCCTCCAAAAATGTACTTCTTAAATAATAGTATAGATTCTGCTTTTAAAACTTATTTCTACTCTTGTGTAAAAGCTTCAATTTAGTAAATGATAATAATAATAAAAAAATGACTCAGTCAAAAACCACCATAAAGCACTAACTAAACCCACCAGTAGCCACAGCAGCTCTACCTTTTTGATTTTCCACCTAATTTTCTACTTTACTGACAAAGCAATAAACAAAAGCATATGAAACCATACTTGTTGCTACAAACAATGTCGCAATTTGGGTAATCAACACTACTTCTTCTTTATCTTTTGTACAACATTAGTAACAAACCTGCTTTTTTTTGGTGTGAAGTAACAAATTTGCTTTTAGAAGAAGTGTTCAAAACTTTTAAAACTTCTTGTCTTTTCTCTTAAAAGAAACATTTAGAACTTATTAACGAAAAATAAGAAGTTGTAAGCTATTGCGTATATGATTTGGCACAAGATAACTTTTCATCTTATATGTGAAGTATGAATGGACAATGTACAAACTTGATTGTATAAACAATACATACTTGAAAATATTCCAAATACATACATCTTAAATATATTAAAAGAAAAGCATTGAAGTTCTACGTCGCAATTCCACTATTTTTTTTTTTTTTGAGATTTTTAGTTTAGTTGCAGTCCAACGTGACGGCTCCACAAATATTTCAGATTTTTTAATTAACTTTTAAGTTTTATGTGGCGGGTCTTTAATTTTTTAAAGATTCTTAGTTTATTTTAAAATTTATTTTGATGTATTTATTGTAATTTTACTTCTCTTTTTCAAATTGATATATTTAATAATATGCATAGTATATTTTAGTTTGGGTTCGGGGCGGGTTTTATTTACTAAAACACGATATGGAACCAAACAAAAATTTGTTCGGATTTTTTGGGTAATTTGGATTTTTTATCTTGTATTTTCGGTTTACATTTAAATTTTTTGGGTAACATGTGGGTCCACAATTCAATTAAAATCCGAATTACCCAAACAAAAAATCCAAAATACAACAAAAACCTGAATTACCCAATAAAAATTACTTACATATATAAGTACACTCGGACATCATTCGGGGTTCGGTTCGGATACCCATATTAAAAAATTATAAAAATCCGATTCGGGTTTCGGGTAAAATGTCCAGCCATACATGTCAAACATAGTATACTTTTCATTAGTAAGTAGTGTCATATCGGAATTTTAGTGTGTAATAGACAGGTACACAGAACCTATTACCAGATGATGCAAACAAGTGTAGTTATCAACTCATTCACGAATTGTCAAGAATTAGAACTCATCAACTCATTCACGAGTAATCTAAAATAAGAATAACCCATTGACCGGAGAGACTTTAGAGATCTATTTAAGTGTGTGGTTGCATGAGCATTAGTTATACTAACCAAATAAACTAACAAACCGTTATAAGAAGCCATGTCAATCGTTCTTGATATGAATATGAATGAAGATGATAATATATACGAGAGGTTGAAGATGTCAGCTCAAAGTGGGGACATCGAGAAACTATACATGTTACTTGGTGAAGAGCCAAACATTCTCCAAAAGTTTGATGAAATGGCATTTTGTGAGACTCCATTACACGTTGCAGCGGAAAAATGTCATACTCATTTCGCGATGGAATTGATGACCATTAAGCCTTCGCTTGCTATGAAGCTAAATGCGTCAGGTTTCAGCCCAATGCACTTAGCATTGCAAAGTAACCATATTCGGTTGGTGCGAGGTTTTATAGCAACTAATAGTAGCTTAATCAGGATTAAAGGAAGAGGAAGGACCACCCCTTTACATCATGTGGTACGAATAGGTGATGCTCAATTGGTGATTGAGTTTCTATTTGCTTGTCCTTCTTCTATAGAAGATTTGACAATTAAGTGCGAGACAGCCTTCCACATTGCTGTGAAGAATCATCAATATGAGGCTTTTAAGGTTTTATTGGGATGGGTTCAAAGAGTGAAGAGAGAAGACATTTTAGACCGGAAAGATGAAGATGGTAACACCATCTTCCACATCGCTGCATCGGTTAATCAAACTAAGGTGGATATTTTGTTTCTCTCTTCGTTTAGTTTCTCTTTTGACATTAAGACCGTTTTTAACGCTAGAGCCTTAATTAATGATTCTAGTAATTATTATAATCATTAATGATGAGGTGACGTTTCTGATACAAATCCAAAAACTACAAAAAAAGAACCGTGCTAACCATTTTTAATATTAAAAAAATAATAAATTAAATTAAGAATTTCTTTTACTTTCTGTGTTGGACATGCTCTATATTCACATATTTTGCTACTTGAAAATTTTACAGGTCATGAAATTGCTTTGTAAATCCGCTATCAAAGTAAAAGCCAAGAACTTAGATGGTAAAACCGCAATGGACATACACCAGATTCACAAACCTCTTCTCTTTCCTAGAACAAGCAGATTTATCTGTCGTGCTAAAGAAATGCTACTTTGTAATTCCACAATAACTCTTGCAGAATATTTTTGCAAGAAACAATCTTATATTGAGAAACAAAGTAGTCTTTTGGGTCTGACCAATTTGAGCAGTCACAAATCTGAAAAAGTTAGTGATAACCGCAGTGTGATACTTGTTGTAGCTATACTGATAGTTGCAACAACATACGAAGCTGCTCTTACTCCTCCTGGCGGATTTTGGTCGGCAGATTCTGTAAAATCAGATGGTATGGTATATCATAATGCTGGAGAAATGATATTGCAACCTGATCTTGCCATATATTTTTATATACTCAATGGATGTGCATTCTTTTCATCTATCTACGTGATTATGATCCTCATTATTGGATTACCAATGGGTAAGGTCAGAGCCGTTCTTGAGCACAAGCAGAGCAAGCATTAGCTTGCGGCCCTTTTTTAGTTAAAAAAATTTTGTTAAGAAAATAGCCCGTTTAAAAAAAAAAATTATACAACTTCGGCCTATTTTTTCGTTGTCGATTGCGGCCTTTGCAAATTTTTTAAATCTCATGACCGGCCCTGGGTAAGGTCCTTTATGGTTCGATTGTAGCTATAGGGACAGCTAGTCTTGCGATCTTACAGAATTCATTTCCGGATATCGAGGAGTGGGGCATCGTTCAGGGTTACGTTGATAAAATCTTCGTCTTGTTTGTGTACCCAGTATGTACCATATTCGTCTGGTTTACTCCATTAGTGGCCTACTTTATCAATAAAAATCGCAGGCAGAGAGTAGACTTTCCCTCGAGGTACTTCAGCTCACCTCATGAGCTATCTTGATGAAGCTTTAAAACGTACATCTTTTATAGTTTATGGAAACATCTCACATATATATGATGTAAGGGCTTTGCCCATTCTGAGATTTCAATAAAAATGATCTTCTCCTATTGCTTTATCAATCTTTATCTTTTACCTTAGAGCTAAAAAAACAAGTTAAAAGAGATATTCTATTACACTATCCCAATATCTGGACTAGGGCTGGGCATAATAAACCGAAACCGAAAATCCAAACCAAAACCGAGCAAAAAAATCAGATTCGAAACCGAACCGTTTATAGGTTGAAAACCGAATGGATTTTTATTTTTACAAATTTCGGTTTTTTCAATAAACCGAACCGAACCGAATTAATTTCGGATAACCGAATTAAACCGAAATTCACAAACTAATAACCCTAAATCCCTAATGTCATGCTTAATTTTATATTGCGGGTTTACAAATTTTTTCGGTTTACATGGGTTTTCGGATTTTTTCGGATTTTTTCGGATTTTTCGGTTTTTCGGATACAAAATGGATTATATAAAAAATCTTAAAAGCGAACCGAAACCAAATTTTTAAAAACCGAACCGATCCGATTTTGACTAAAAACCCGAACGGTTTTTATATTTCCCAATTTCAGTTAACCGAAAAACGAAAAAACCGATCCGAAACCGATCCGAAATCCGAATGCCCAGCCCTAATCTGGACAATGATGGGAAAACAGAAGATGACTTTATGGAACCAGAACTAACTGATTATTCACCAATTATCTAGTTTGGTCCGGTAAATTTATCTTTTAATTTTTGGTCTATCTTATGCTGATTCTTGTAAACAGGTATTGGCTTCAGAAATTGATAAGTTTGAGTAAAAAAACACTAAAGTGTTTAGGAAAAATTATAATATAATACCAGATACAATAGTAAACAATATATCTTTATGATCTAATGCTCACCCAGGATCTATCAATAGGTTCATTTGAAACTATGGCTATTAAATCCGAAACATAACCATAATCACCTTAATCAATTTAATTAATGTTTTAGTATTAGAAAATGAAGAAATGAGAGACGAAAAGAATCTTCAATCTTTATGAAACTATACTCTCTGATCTCAAAGTCTCATTTCGAGTTGAAGGGTTTCATGTTATGAGTTTTTTTTCTTTGTCGTCTAAGAATAATTAAAGGCCCAAAGATCCAGAAAGATACATACTCAAACATGCAACAAAAGAACAACGCAAAGCCACACAAAATTATAAAGTCAGAGTATTAGAACTTGGGTCGGCAAATTTTCTCCCATGTACTATTGCTATTCCTCGCTTTGCCACCCCAACTTTTGACCTCTCTATTAGTTTTTTCTTTAATATATCTCACATACTATAAAAGTCCATCAATTTTCCACAATGAGCAATACCCTAATTAACCAGAATGTTTATTTTCTTAAATTGTGTTTATGATTAACTTAGATTTTCGTCAAAACCGATATCTGGCAAGATTTTGGAGGGAGGTGATTGCATTTCCAATCTTCAGTCTGCCTTTTATCCAATTTGGAGGGAGGTGATTGCATTTCCAATCTTCAATATACATAAGTCTCAAGTATACTTCATATATTTGATGTCTGAAGGCCATCCACTCTGGTGGACGATTGATTGCACTGATGATATCTTTAGCTGCTAAAAAAATCCTACCTTAGACGTTCTCAGAACAACCATAGCATCAAGGGCCCAAATAAAAGATTTCAAAGCTGCTTCTTCCTTGTCTTCTATGTGGAAGAAGGATCTCCTACTATGCATTTTAAAAATTCCTTCTCTGTCCTTTAATACCCATCTAGCTCATGCTACTTTCGTCGACTTGTTCCAACTATAAGCAACTGAACATTGACACCAATCAGGTTCGAGTAAGAAGCAATCACTTTTAAAATTGAGTCTATTATTAGATTGCTCTAATCTTTTCAGAAAGTTTCTTTACATCCACTTATCTTCCTTCAAATAACATCAAGTTCCTATTCTTCCATAGAAACCACATAGCCCACAAAAATATCAGTCTTTGATCTTCAAAAACTTGCTTGTTGCGTTGCAAGTCCTCAACATATAGTGGAAATTTGAGAAGAAAAAGACTTTACCGAACCCATATTATGGAAAAAGAATGAGTAACACATCCCATAACTGCCTAGCTGCATGGCAAGTGAACAAGAGATGATTGATTGATTCTTTCTCTTCTCCATACATTTGACATATAGTGTCCACTTTTCTCTTCCTTTTCTCAAGTAATTATGCCACTGGAATTGCTTGATTACATGCTTTGCACATAAAATTTTAATTTTAGAAGATCTTTTGATGTCCCACACTTTTCTTTTCAGATTAACTAATGATGGGTAATTTTCTGCTTCTACTCTTACATCAGACTTGAGGAGAGTATAGGTCAGATCATATCCTTATTTAACATTACAATCTCCATGTTTTGTGCCCCTCCACACCCAAAAATCATTTCAGAATACTGCAGACTTCAAGGTTCTTATGCGTCTAACAATGGAGAAAAAATAATCTGCATAAAAGGCTGACACTCCAATAGTAAAATCAATGAGATCTGTCACTTTCAATCCAAATTCACAATAGGGTTCTTCAGAAGAGGTCTTCTTGCATGATCTATGCCTACCCATTAATCTGCCCACACAAAGGTGTTCTTCCCATTACATATTCTTCTATGGTACCAAGAAGCAAAAGCTTTCTCCAAAAAAGAAAACTTTTCCAGCCATGAGAAGGAAGAACTCATGTATTGGCTGATAAGATAGATCCTTGGGAAAAATACATGCTTTTGAGGACTCTTGATAATAGGCTATTTGGGAACTATAGGATTCTCCATACTTGCTTCGCTAACAAAGCTTGACTGAATCTAAATAAGTCTCTGAAGCCTAAACCTCTTAAGTCTTTTTGTGGACACATATGATCCCAATTCAGCCAATGAAATTTTCGTTTCCCTTGAGTTGAAGACCACTAGATTTGAGCAATGGCAGATGCAATTCGTTTGGCTGATGTTTTTGTCAATCTAAAACAAGACATGGCATAGACAGACAATGCTATCGCCACTGCTTTAATTAACACAAATTTTCCTCCAACAGAGAGCCAATTAGCATACCAGCTTGTCAGTTTAGCTTGGATTTTATTGTGGATACACTTAAATAGCGTAACTTGAGAGCCTTGCAGGCATATTGGGGGTCCTAAGTACATGTTTGTTCCTCCTTCATTTGAGATCCCTATTACTTGTTGAATCACCAATTTCCTTTCATCTGAAAGTTTGTTCCCATAAGTAATGTCATATTTGTCTAGATTTAGCTCTTGGTCTGAGCTTTCATTGTAGGATTTCAGGATTTGGAATAGTTTGACACAATATTCCTCTGTTTCTTTACAGAGAAATAAGTTGTCATCACCAAACAACAAATGGGTAATTGATGGACCAGATTCCGAAAGTTTTAGCCATTTTATCATCCTTCTTCACTCTGCTTTTTTCAAGAGGAAGATTAATCCTTCAATGCACAACAAAAAGATGAAGGGACATGTAACACCCTTATCCCGCACTTACGAGACAACATGTCACCATTGTTACCATAACCTTTCTTCTTTTGTAAAACTCGTATTATAATATGGAAAAGGGGGAAATGAGGAGATAAGAAATAAATCACTTAGTATGAAGATCATCTTTCTCCACTGAAATATAGAACATTTTCTCGTTTTATACAAGAATAACCATCACACCTAAACCTAGATACTAGTAAATAAATAACTTGTAAGGATACAAGTTATAACATTCATAACATTCAACAATCAATGAGTTCAGTTATCCTTATGATAACTATATAAACTCCACTAGGTTCGGTTAGTTCTTTATAACCTCTGAACCCCATTCCCAGAGGCCAGTCATTCTTGTAATAGCCATATCTCCCATTCCCGGCTCGTCAGCCATGATTGTGGACTACACTTTACGTAAACGTCCTTCATGTAGCTCAACATATATTCACATCTTTATCTTATAACATCATCATCATTCATCATACATCAACTTATACTCATCATAACAACATCACAAAATCATTAAGTTTATCAAAATGTCAAGTTGATTTAATTAATATTCATTATCAAGCAATCATCATTTAACCTATGTCTAGCAATCAAATCTAAGTCTATATGTAATGCATCATCAAGCATAACAAAAGAAAATGAAACTATATATCCACATATTCCTATCCTCACCTTAGTCATTTGATGAAGAACATTTGATAGAAACTGGCGAACAACAATAATGTAGTAGTTTTTGCTACTCATCTCCCTGTGCTATAGACCTCCAAACAACTTCTCCTTATGCAGAGGTTCATATCCATATGTCTACTACTTTTTACAAAATATTAGACCTAACCGAGTTCTTTAGATGGTCCAAGCAATCTTAAACCCTAAATATGACATATATGGGAAACTGGAAGAATAGGTGACGTTCAAAAACGATTGATTAATTTGTGAAATAACCGTTCATGTCATAATTCCACCGTTCAGATCGTAGATCTATACGTCCTTAAGATACCCTCCAAATTTCATCACGATCAAAAATCTTTTACCCTTCTAAATTTACGTTCCCCCTTGGTTGGTCGCAGATCCGCTCTATTCAGACACCTTTCAGTAAAAGAGATATAACTATCAAAATATAACTTTGAATCGAATTCCGCTTTCGAGAGAAGATGAATGAGAGGAAAATACCCAGAAAGTTTCATATTGATCGGAGATGATTTAGAAGTCCGTTTAATCTGTTTTCTGAGACTACTCGGATCTGCCTCTGCTGCGCGGCTAAGGCTTCGCCGAGTATATCTGCGGTTATCTTCTCTCTCTCACAAAAAAGTTCTCTAAAAAGAGAAGGAGAAAAAACCTAAGGTTTCTCTTAAAAAGATGTTGGGCTTCATGGACTTTAAAAAAAAAAAACAAATCAGATTTTTAAATGGCTCGGGTTTGGGATGTTAGATGAGAAATGGAATCTCCTTGTCTTACACCTCTTTGTACACTAATCAAACTAAAATGTTGATTATTCATAAGAACTGAAAAGGAGGGTGTTGATATGCAACTCCAAATCCAGTTCATCAATTCTATCATCATCATCTTCAAATAAGACCATTCCATCCTATCATAAGCTTTGGAGAAGTCAGTCTTTATAGCAATGAAATCTTGTGCTACTTCTGAATCTGATTTTAGTGAATGAATGCATTCATGAGAAATAACAATATATATGAAATCATTCTTTGAGGAATGAAGGCTGATTGAGAAGGAGAGACTAGTTGATAGACTCAGGTTTTAATCATAATTCTACAATGCAGAGAACATATCTTTATAGTATAGACAGGGTCCATTCCCCACAAAGACCAGATGTGAAACTCTCTGTCAAACGTTCGAATCTAGCTAAGACAGTAATAAGAAAGATTGTTTTGATTTTAAGTGATTGTAAAAAGACAGTAATTTAAAACAGTTGTAAGCAATTTAGAGAAAACGCTAGGCGTTAGGCAATTCCACAGGTTATCAGNTAACCCCCTCCTGAAGTATTAGCCCCATATAAGCGAATTATCATATACAACCCCCCGCCATATTTAAACAATTCAATCATGCAGTTATTTCAGATTCGATATGTTCATAAGAATCAAAGACAATACTTCCGCAAGCAGATACACTCACTCATCTAGACTAGGTCTGGTTTCTAAACCAAATCCCTTTGTATTTATTATCCTAATATCATGAACTAGGTGATCAGGCTAATTCAAGCATTGATAACAGATCTAGACTAAGAACCTAACAATTCAAATTCATAATGTCAAACCCTAACTATCAATCCTGGTTTCCATGGGATAAACCCTACAACCTAACAAGGTGACTACTCAGACATAGCTAAGCAATCAAAAATCATCATTAAAGGAAAATACATAAAAAGAAATCGAATTGAATTAAAAAGTAAAGACAAAGTTCAAAAATCTTCTCAAAATACATGACTGAAATTTTTTCTCTATGAAAAAACTCTGAATTCTCAAAAGTAATTAATTCTAATGTGTGTTGTTCGGGTTTTTTTTTCCTAAACTAGGCCTAAGGCTTTTATAATGATATAGTAAAATAAGAAAAACCTAATATAATAAGGAAAACTCTTGATTGGTCTTGAGAACGAATGCGTCTTTTTGATAATTTCCAAACTGGTTCGAGTGATGGGATCGATCGATCCAAGTAGGGATCGATTTATCCATCGTTTTTACATAGATCTCCAGGAGCTTTGGATCGATATCTCTTCATGTGACTACTAGATCGATATTTTTCACTTGGGTTCGATCCATCCATCTTCATTTTGTCTATTTGCACCTGAAATCTCCTGAAAACCCTATTTTTGCTCCAGAACGTCTCAACCACCTAAAATCATGAAAACATACCAAAAACACATAGAAAACACTTGAATGATACCAAATAGCAAGTATAAATACCCACTATAAGTCATCAAAAATCGAGTCTGGGCTTTTACGGATGATTGGATTGATCGATCTCTTTTCCTGCATCATTTCTGAAACTTCTAAAAACTGTAGATTTTTCAGACTCATCATTCTTCTTTTCAATACCCGAATTTATGACTTTGCAGTAGCCTTTTAGGTTGTCTTCCACTTTCCCAGGAAGAACACCAGCTTGTCTCTTTACTGCTTCTGAGGTTTGAGCCACTTGTAGATCTAGTTTCTTCACATGAGTTGATAATGATTCAAATTTGTTGTTTAAATCATTGTACATGCTGTCAAGCTTGACATTCAGATTCTTCTTAGAACGTTGCTGGCTTTCTAGGATCTCTTTGATCATTGATTGTACCTTGTTATCCTAAGGTGGATATGCTTGTTGAAACCCAAGTTGAGAGGCTGTTTGAAAACCTCCTGAGTTTGAATTATGCACAAAACTCCTATTATGGTTTCCTTGAAAACTAGTTCCACAGGAATTATGACCTAATGATTTCCAGTATTTTGCCCAAAATTATGTGGTTGATTTGGATACACCTGGTCTTGCGGATTACCCACATTAGTACTTCTCCAAGAGAGATTACTTTTATTGAAGCCTTGATTGTACACTCATGTCCCTGGCTATTGATATAGCTTTCTTCCTCTACATTCTCAGGTTCTTTAATAGCAAAAAAACCAGCCTCTATCTTCTCCACATCCTCAGCGAAACTGACATGTTTCTCACTTTGCTTCTTGAGAAGTTGAGTGAGGAGTCTTTTTACCTCAGGAAGATAAAAATATTATGAACTGGATGATCTTACTCTTCGATCATAATCGGGGCAGGGATTGCTATTGCTCTGAGCTAGATTGTCAATCAACTGGTAAGCTTCATTCACATGCTTGGTCATGAAGTCACCATTACTAGCAGTATCAAGAGAGAGTCGATATTGCTATTCTATACGCTTGTAGAAGGTATTGAGAAGACTTAGCTTAGAGGATCCATGATGAGGACAGTCCTGAAGGTACTCCTTAAACCTTTCCCATGCTTCATAAAAGGATTCTACAGGACCTTGCTGAAACTGAGAAATCTTGTTTCTTAGATTGTTGGTCCTTGTAGATGTGTAGAAGTAACTCAGAAACTTGGATTTGCACTCATCTCAAGTCTATATGGAGTGATCAGGTAGCGTCTTTAACCATCTAAGAGCTCTATCAACTAGAGAGTGATTGAAGAGCTTACAACGCATGAAATCTTTAGATAATCCATTAAGTTGAGTGGTGCTGCAAATATCCTCAAAGCTATCTATGTTATCCATATGATGCTCGGTCGACAAACCATGGAATTGGTTTTTCCTGAGCAACTGGATAAGCTGAAACGGGAATTTGTAGTCATGTCTTTGAGGCTAGCGAGGGTGTAGAGCATTCCTATTGACGAGGAAGGCTTCAGGGTTGTTGAAGTCTCCAACTAGTACCTTGTTTTAATGTAGTGGGCGATTTCTGACATGTTCTGATGGGTCTTGATTACCATTACCGCCTACTTGCTAATCTGGTGGCACTTGATTGTCGTTTCCTCCTTGTTGTTCTTATGGCACTTGATTGCCGTTTCCTCCAGGCTGGTTAACATAATATCATGAACTAGGTAATCAGGATAATTCAAGAATTGATAACAGATCTAGACTAAGAACCTAACAATTCAAATTCATAATATCAAACCCTAACTATCAAACCTCGTTTCCCTGGGATAAACCTAACAAGGTGACTACACAGACATAGCTAAGAAATCAACAATCATCATTAAAGGAAAAAACATAAAAGAAATCGAATTGAATTAAAAAGTAAAGTCAGAGTTCAGAAATCTTCTCCAAATACAGGGTTGAAATATCTTCTCTCTGAAAAAGCTCTGAATTCTCAAAAGTAATTAATTCTAATATGTGTTGTGTGTTTTTTTTTCCTAAACTAAACCTAAGACTTTTATAATGATCTAATAAAATAAGAAAAACCTAATCTAATAAGGAAAATTCTTGATTGGTCTTGAGGACAAATGCGTCTTTTTGATAATTTCCAAGCTGGTTCGGGTGATGGGATCTATCGATCCAAGTAGGGACTGATCGATCCATCGTTTTTTTCCTTCTGAGATTGATCAATCCAAGATAAGATCGATCGATCTATTTTTACGTAGATTTCCAGGAGCTTTGGATCGATCGATCCAAGCATGGATCGATTGATCTCTCTTCATGTGACTGCTAGATCGATTTTTTCACTTGGGTTTGATCCATCCATCTTCATTTTTTCCATTTGTACCTAAAATCTCCTAAAAATCATATTTTTGCTCCATAACGTCTTAAACACCTAAAATCCTGAAAACATACCAAAAACACATGAAAAACACTCGAATGATGCCAAATAACAAGTATAAATACCCACTATAAGTCATCAAAATCGAGCGATATCACTAGCTTATGCATGAGAGGTTTGAGTCTTGAAGCCAAGATTTTGGAGATAATCTTGTATAAGACTGAGCACAAGCTACTTGGCCTTAAGTCACTCATTTTGTTTGGATCTGTCTTCTTTGGGATTACGCTGTTGAGAATAAAGTTCCATTCTCTTGGCGTGTTACCAGTTCTAAAAAAATATTGTACTTCTTTTGTGACTTGTGGACCTAATATACTCCAATATTTCTGGAAAAATGTGACTGTCATACCATCTGCCCCAAGTGTTGTAGAGCCTTTGATGGAGAAAACAACCTCTGTAAGTTCTCTACTTGTTATTGGAGAAACTAATTTATTATCCATTCCTTATGTCACTTTTCCTTTGAACTCGTGATAATTTGCCCTACAAATATTTGGTCTAGAAGATGTAAACATATTAGAGAAGTAGGAAGTTTTTATCTCACCCTTTGAGGCTTCTGAGAAATGCTCTGATTCATCAATCTTTCAGCTTCTTTATTTTCTTTCACATAAGCATGAAAAAACTTATAGTTTCTATCTCCTTCTTGTAGCCATTTCTCCCTACTCTTCTTACACCAATAACTCTCTTTATTCTTGTATTCCTAGATCAACTCATTTTTTATCGCCTATAATCTCAATGTGCAGGGTTGAAATTTGGATTTTTTTTGTTCCAAGTCCCATTGTATCTATTGTATCTTAGAGTTAGAGTTTGTATTTGCATGTCTCTTCCACCGACTCACTCCTTTCCTGCAATTTTTAATTTTCTCATACACTACCAATGTAAAGTTACCAAATTCATGCCACACTCTCCTGATTATTTCCTCCACTTCAGGCTTTTCCAGTAGTCTCTTATCAAATGTGAAACTTCCTCTAATTTGAAGAGGAGAATATCTTAAATTAACTAGAATTAGTCTGTGATTTGATCCCCTTTTTTCAAGAAACCTTTGGTCAGTTGAGGGGAAAAAAATAATGCCATACTCTATTTGCAAAGCACCTATCTAATTTGCATTTAATCCAATGTTTATGTCTCCAACCTCTCCAAATAAATCCGTTCCCTTCAGCTTGCAGTTCAGTCATTCCACATTTCTTATCATTTCAGTAAACCATTAAATGAAATAGCATATCTTGTTGGTCTAGCCACCTTCTCTCCATTATGTAGTATCTCATTAAAGTCTCATAATATGCACCATGTTGCTTTACTATTAACACCAATCCGTAATAACTTCTCCCAAACTTTATGTCTCAAGGCCTTATTAGGCTCTCGATGGATGAGGGAAACAAAAAAGGAGTACTCTCCAAACTTCATTTAAATATCTAAAATATTCTTACTTACAAAAAAGGAACTTCAAGTTTACATTGTCTTTCCAAAAAAAAGCTAGACCACCACTTAAACCTTGAGGATTAACTGTATAAACCCTCTCATAACCAAGCCAGGCTTGAATATTTACCAAAATATTGCTCTTATTTTTAGTTTCCATTAAGAACAACACCTCATCGAAATAATATTTTCTAAAATCCCTGAGTTTAGGAATTACCAAGTCTTCGGATTTATCTAATCCTTGACAATTCCAGCTAAAAAAAGACATTAAAATCCGGATGACCCCTTTGAAAGGGTTACCACATTCACTTCACTCTTAGATTTCTATATAACTCCTTGTTTCTTATCTTCCATCTTCCTCTTATCCTTCCTTCCTGATACATGCTGATCTATCTTATCAATAGCCATCTATTGGATTTCAAGAGATCGATTTCCTTGTTCAATCCTTGCAGCTGCTGGTTGTTTCCTCTTATAGGTTCTCTTCTTCTTGCTTCCAGACGCCCATGCCTCATCTGCTCCAGCTCCAGTAAGAATCATTTTTTGACCAGCTATAAAACTGAAACGGTTCTCACCATCAGCCAGAGATGTTTCAACATGTATCTTCTTTCCTTGTTGTGGAGGGTTTGAATGAGCTCTTCCATCTTTGAAAACATTAACCATGAGATTATTCCTTGGCAAGTCGCAACTTGCTATTTGAGATACAGAATCAGGGTTGAGGTCAAATATAATTCTTTTTCCTTTCTCTATTACTGAAGACACTACCAGACGTTTCTCTAGTCTTAGGATCACTTTGTGCAACATTGGGTCTTTCTTCACTTCTTGCATGGAAGCTGCAATACAAGCTTCTTTATACTCATATCTTCACCATTAGCTGCAATTTAAGTACCTTCTCATTTATTCCAACGCCAATGGGAACAACAATTGATCTACCAGAGATGGAGTTACTTCCACCAAGGTTCTCCTTCACAAGTTCTGAGAGAGTATCATCTATTCCTGATGGTTTTGTTTTACGTCTGTTTTCCGAGTTGCCACTTCCTTGTTGATTAGCTTGTTCTCTAGCTTTGTTTAATAATGGGCAAGAAGACTTCTCATGGTTTAAGCTCTGGAAATGGTAAAATCTCTTGTAGATATTCTTATAAGCAAAGAAGATCACTGACTTCTCTCCAGTTTGAGTTTGAATCACTATGCTCTTCCTTAATGGTCTGACCACATTAAAGTGAACCTTAATCCTTACATATTATCTACTTTGTGTTTTGGAATCTTATAGTTGTACTACATCCAATCTGTCAAGAATTTCACTCATTGACATAACTGTAGCAGTTGTGTAGTTATTCACTAGCACATTTCTAACTTGTACCTAGATATCCACAGATTGAAGAAGATCCTTAGGAGGATTCCTTTGCCATTTTTCTATAACTAATGTCCAGTCATTGTGAGATTGGACACCTTTCTCTTGAACTTCTAAAAGATCATGCTCCGAGTTGAATATTAACTGGAATCGCTCGATTGTTAGAGTCACACCTCGAAACCTTTCCACCTTATTCTATGTTCTTGGCATATCCCGAACAACATCAGACACTTTTTAACAAAGAAGATTTAGTATTCTTCCCATCAAACTTAGCTCATTATTTTCTTCATAAGAGAATTCTAGGAGGTTTGGGATCTGGAATAAGCAAGGCCGGATTTGAAATTTTGGGGGCTTAAAACAAAATTAAAAAAATTGAAGCTAATATTTCATATATTTGTTTTTGGGGCCACTATATATATATAAAATTTTAAATTTTGGGGGCCTATAAAATATGAGATTGAACTTATAAAAACGGGGGCTATAGGCGAATGTTCCATCTTGCTGTGCCCAGATCCGGCCCTGGGAATAAGTCATCATCTTCTTCACCTAGCGACATAGCCGCGAGAGCTATGACCATTTCAACTGACATATTAAAGATAGAAGTTGTGATTCACTTAAAACCAAGAACAGAGAGCAACAAGTTGCGACGATGAACTTCGACAATAGCTTAATCTTCAAAGACAGAGTTACCAGAGATTAAGAGAAGCTTGGGATTACTTGATTTTCGACCTTGATCTTGATTATAGAAAAGATGCTACAACTTCTACACTGTAGAGATTACACGACAAACAACGCTCTAAACACCACACAAATCTGCTTTTTCTTTTGAATTATAGAGTAAAAGATTCTATCCTAGAGAGTTCTCTGCTCCACAAAGAAAAATCTATCGTTATAATGTTTTGTTTAAGTTGTTATATTAGAAGATGAAAATAAAAAGACTATATGTTATGAGTTTAAATACTAATTTTTAAAAATTTATTGTTAAAGGGTATTCAGTTTAGAAGATTGATACATATTTCCATACGCCCATTACAATTTAAATTAAGCCTAACATGAATACAAATCAAACCACAATCTTAAAATTCAAACCGGATCCAGTTTATGATTACCCAGATTGAACCGATAAATACAAAAACCTTAGGAGATTAGAGGAGAACCCTCAGAGATACTGTCAATCAGGACCGGTCCTGAGACTTCAAAGACTATAATTTAAAATAAAAAATAGACCGATTCTTAAACCAAAATTTTTAAAATGGGGCGGTTCTTAAACTAAAATTTTAAAAATAAAAATGGACCGCAACCTCATGTTTAGCGTGCTTGGCTTCAAAACCGGCCATGCTGTCAATCATCCAGAATTGCACATTTGGGTTTACATACTAACCTCTTCATCTATTTAACTAGATACAATATCCAGATGTAGAATCTATATGTAGTTTTGTTATTTTTATGAATCGTAATAGTTTAAGACAAAATAGTTAATATATAATCCGTCACAAAATTGTGTGACGATTTGTACAAATAAAATTTTATGACAAAAATATTGTGACTATTCAAAAATCATCATAAATTTGTAATAATTTTTGCACTATGACGAAAAATCTTTAGTTTAACAAAATAAAATATCTCAGTAAATTCAATTTATTATAATGTTTGCCTTTCGCACGCACCCAAACATGTTGTGATCGTCAACAAACTTTTTCTTGGATAAACTTTGGAAAAAAAAACTTGCAACACGTGCAATATTAACAACTAATATTGATATTACATGTGTTACAAGTTTGTTGATGATACAACATGTTTGTTTGAGAAAGGCACGGTTTCATGCGATATCATCGCAAGGATGATCATAATTGGAATCAGAACGAAAATGATATTGTGTTTTCTTGAGGAAGCCCTTTTTCTTCTTTTGTGATATAATATTTTGTGGTGTAAAATTACATTTATAGATAAAATGACATTTATTATTTTTCTTAATATGTCATTGTTTATTTGGGGGTTTGGAAATGTTAAGTATTTGGAAATAAATTTAGAATAGAAACATATCAATTGTTGTTGACCAAAAAAGTAAAAGAAAAAATGAAACATATCAATTGTTATTTACTAGCCTAGTTAATAAAATTTTCATTGGCGTTTTTCTTTTCTTATCTTTTCTGGTTAATGAAACATTTATTATTTTTCTTAATAAAATTTTCTCTTTCTCTTCATCTCTTGGATCTCTTATGAAATTATGAATTTTTATAGTATATTTCAATTAATGATTATCAATAATATTATTCACTTTTTTGATAAAACTGAAATATTTAATTAAAAATATAAATTTTATATGTATATAATATATAAACTATTAATAGTGTTATCTCTAATTTAGTAACAAATTCTTAAAATTTTATTGTATATATATATATATATGTATATAAATTTTACGTAAGAACCTTTTTATATAGTTAGTTCTTAAGAACGGCACCTATAGGGAAAAATAAATTGAATCGATTAGTTTGGAAAGATTTCTCAGTCATAATTAAAGTTCGTGTGTAATTAAATTTACTAGTAAAGTTTAGATATAACTAATTTGGACCGTACAAGTTTAGGGAAAAAAAAAAAATTGTCAACCCTAAATTTAAGAAGCCATATTACATGTTTAATTTAGAAAAGTTAGAGTGCATTATGACATTTTTGGTTTTTAATGTGACTAACAATGTAAAACACAAATACAAATGAACATAAACAGTGCCTACTAAATTATAAAATTGTTTATCAATATAATATTTTAAATAAGCTGTTGAAGTAAAAAAAAATAGTTGACATTTCTTGAAATAGAAGAAAAACATATGAAGTTAGTGTCGGGGAATATAAAGATTCCAAATTGAATAACAAAAATGAATTGAATACATAAAACGTCTAATTTCAAGCTTTAGAAATGGAATAGTCCATTCATGCATTGTATATGTTTTATAAAACACACATAATTCATACTAAAATGGATCATAATAAAAGTGAACTCAGCTTCCTAGAGTACCACTACTTTATAAATTAATTTGATGAAAAATTATTAAAGTTAAAATAATTTATATTGTTGTTAAGCAAAATAAAATAGCAAAATTATAACCCGCGCGATGGTGATGCGAATCTAGAAATTCTGAACTTTGTTTATACATCAAGAAAGAAGTATGTGTGTTAGAAAACAATTTTGAATGTCTTAAATTCAGAATTATATTTGAAATGCATCGGTCTGAAATAATTTAGTGGAATCTCTAGGTTCATATAATTTATATATATATATATATATATTAACAAAATTTGGATGATATATACAAACGTATTTAGAATTTTGATATATAACTGAGTACTAGAAATATTGACAAAAAATTGTGATAGATATTGTGTTGGTTCCAAACTATGCTAATGTTGCCTCTAAAATGGTATTTTTATGGTTTTAAAAAGTTTAAATTTGTCTGTTCTTTATTTATTAAACTAAAAAGAGTTAGAGACTAAAATCAGAATTAAAATATGATTATTATTAATTGAAAAGAAAAATGATTTAACAATTTCGTACTTGTTAGAATTCGATTTATCGTCTAGACTAATATGATAAATACTCATTCAAATGAAAACTATTAAACCACCACCTCTTGATTGTCTATATTTTATTTGGCTCTTTATTTATTATCTATGTAAATTTTTATATCATAAAAACTGACTATTGATATTTTTGTTTTGTATGGAACGTCAAAATTATATTCTACCTATTTTGTTTGGGTTTGAAGTGAGCTTGAGTCAAATCATAGAATCGATGATTACTTATGTTCTTTATGCTATGGTGAACATGCAAGTGGTACACCAATCCAAGTAAATGGTTTTACAACATACGTAAATCACATTGCATATTATAGGAGTTATGTTAGATTACTATTGTACTTTTGTTGTTATGATTTGTTGATATCCACATCAAGATGGGGATAAAAAATTAATTGTAGGGACTATAAAACCGGATCTAGTTATAAATCGAGTTTAAAACGTTTAACAATTTTGAATCAAACAGAATCGAGTCGAAACTGTTTCCTTAATTCTAAAAATTGCCCGTAGTAAGACGGTTTACCGTAATTTAAGAATCTCATGATACAATTGTTCCACGTTTTTATTAAGTCTTACTCTTAATAAAGTCTGTCGACCTTAGTCTTTATGAATACTCCTGAAACTTTGGAAACGGATATTATTGGAACATCTTTTGTAGATTTTATTGTAAGTATTTAATTTTTATCTCTTTATACAAATCGAAAACCACTAGTTTTCTGATTTTTTGATAAAAATATAAATGAAGAAATGAATGAATGAGGGTGGCTATATATAGGATACGAAGGGGCGCAAGTTGGCCGAGGAGGCGCAACCGTTGGGTCGAAGAGACGCGTCCGGTCGAAGAGACGCGTCCGGTCGAAGAGGCGCGTGTTGGCCGAACCGGTGCAAGTGGAGCTGGGCGAAGGAGCTGGCCGAGACGAGTTGAGACGAGACCGAGCTGGGACGAGCTGGCCCGAGACCGAGCTATATCTGGGCCAAGAAAACGCGCTTAAGCCATGAGCTAATTGGGCCAAGCCTTAATAAAAATTTATCCCAAAAGATTAGGCCCGAGACCCGAGACATTCGACCCAACGTGCCATGCCGTGCCGAGCCAAGCCGGCCTGCGACGGTGGCGACGCGCACGCGCGTGTGGTTTTCCTCTCTCACTTCCACCATGCATAGTGTCCCTCTACTCACTTGTAAACCTTACATGAATAAGCTACTTATATACCACTTGAAAAATGTTTTCCCAAGCAATGTGAGACAAATTAACTTTTGTAAATTTGTTGACTTTTAGTGTGTTTAAGTAGTACACTTTGACCTTACATTTCTCATTCAATATAAATCCAAATTTAGCATTTGAATATTCAAAGTTGTAGTCCAAACTACAACCTATTCAATGCAACGATAATTCAGCGATTCCGAGCAACAACCTTGCCGGAAAAAATGAATTTTGTATAATATTCTTTAAATATTTCTACCTAGAATTTAGGCATCTAATAACTAATATTATTTTTGTTTATTAATTTATATATAAGTGGACATAAACTAAAATACGGACCGAACTTGTTATAATAGACTTGAGTCCAACCCGTGATTGAATGGTTTAAAACCATAGTAAATTGATGTTGGAACTCAAATAATAAATAGTGATTTTTGTTACTATTTACAAATAGAGTTTTGAAATTTTTACCTCATAACTTCTTCGCCGTGTGAATTGAAATTCCATATATTCGTACAATTGTTCTCGTAATACTTACTCGTTAAATTAAGGCTCAACATGATTCAAAGCTTCAATATGTACTTTTGATTTGATTTTGGTGTTTTTTACTAAATAGTTAATAGCTTTATTCTATTTTTATCACAAAACTTCATTAATTAACTATCAGAAAAACATTGTTTGAATCATCGACCCATACAGGACAAAACTTATTAATATAAGTAGATAAGAAATTTTTCTAACCTAGGTTCTTGCGAAAATATCCGCCCGAACATTTAGCGTTCTGTATCCAAAGATAAGTTGAAAGCTGAGAAACTTCTTCTTCCAAGTCGTCAACTCCTGAGTCTCCATAGCAAAAACCGGTCATTCACTTAGATTCTTCAGTCTCCACTATCTTATTAAGTTTAAGGGAATCTGTGTAAAAAACATTATACGGGAGACATAGTCTACACTACAAGAAAACATGCCAAACGTGACAGACAAATCTGTCACGAATAGGCATTCCTTACATATGGTTGGAGGGGTTCACGCTCTATAACGCTTTTTATCATATGTCAAGGATTTACTTGCGTCATTGTTACCCAAGGATCGCTCATGTTCCTAATGCGTGGGTACGTAATGTAAGAGACCTGCAACATTCATAAATATTATGTTAGCTAATTATAATATACTATTTATATGAATTCACTAAACACCCAAGACTATACCTGATCCGATTGTGTGGCGAGAATGAAATGATCGTATTTTCAAGTTTCCTACGGTAGTTGATCAAAGTCATGCCAAACTTGTCTACTTTAACACCTCTATCATTCGTTGGATCATACCAATCACACATGAAGACAATGCATCTCAAGTTCAACATCTCTGGGTAATGGACCTCTAATATCTCTCAAAAAATGTCGTAGTTCACAACATCTCCGGAGGACGACGATATACCATGATCTAAAGTCGTCCTATCTTTATCTAAGGCGTTAACCTTGAAAAAGAATCCCCTCGTGCAATACATTGGGTATGACGTAGCAATGTTGTTTGGCCCTCTTGCGAGATTTAGTAACCAAGTTGGAAATGTTCAACCGTTAGTTGTTTCCTCTGCAACCTATATTTACATATAGATTAAAAGTTAGAATTTTGCAAAATATGTTACTTCTAATGAAATAAAATCAACCACTTACATAATATTGCATCCACTTAATGAACTCTTCTTATTTTAGAGCCTCAACTTCGTCTTCAGATTTATCCAGTAAATAACCACAGACAACTGCCTTGTATAACCTACAAAATTTGAAATAATCACAAGTTATATAAATAATAAAAAGTTTGTGATGTTTACAGTATTAAACTTGTACCTTTCATATTCGAGCATATCCTCACAATTAGTAAGGATATACATATGTAAATTGTTCCACTCCTCGGATGTAACTCGTCGACTCTTATCTTTCTCGCTAAGTCGTCCAATTTGTCGAAACATGCTTGGAACATAAGCTGGGTACATGGAATATTCTCCACTGTCGTCATGTCGACTTGTAAACGACTTTTTGTCGAAACATTTCTTGGAAAGTAATATTGTGCGAAATTTGCAGCTTCTTCATTGATGCTTTGTGCCACAATAGAACCCTCGACTATGCTTAGATTTTTCACCTTTTTATTCAAGTGGAACATGTACCTCTTAAAGGAGTACATCCACCGATATTGGACCGGTCCACCAAGTGATACTTCACGTGGAAGGTGAATCGTGAGATGTTCCATGACGTCAAAGAAAGATGGTGGGAAAATATTCTCCAACTCGCAAAGGATCATTAGTATGTTCGCCTGTAATGTCGAAATACCATCAACTGTAAGTGTCCTCTTAATAAGAATACGGAAGAAAGCCCCAACCGCTGTTAATGCAAAGAATACATGTAAGTAATCAATGATTAAAACATTAAAGTAATTTGTACACAAAGTACTACATTAATACCTGCAGTGTCTTCGTGAACATCTTTCGGCAGGAGATTCTCAAATGCAAATGGAAGAGGAAGTTGCATCACCACATGACAATCATGACTCTTCATTCCAATAAACTTGTCTTCTCCGATATCAACATAATTCCTCAGATTAGAAGCGTACCCATCGGGAAATTTGACCCTATGAATAATCCAATCAAAGAATTCAGCCTTTCCATTCTTTGATAATCTAAATGTTGGAATTGGACAACTTCCATCGGCGTTGATGTGAAGCTCAGAACGAGAACAAATGTCCGGTAAGTCTAATATGGACTTCAAATTATCTTTTGTCTTCCCTTGGACATTTAGAACTGTGTTCATTATGTTGTCAAAGACGTTCTTCTCCACATGCATCACATCTATGTTATGCCTCAACAAATGTGTTTTCCAAAAAGGAAAATCCTAGAATATGCTTTTCTTGTGCCAGTTATGATTTATACCCATAAACTCAACATGAACGTGTCCATTTCCACCAATATTTGCATCATTCGTCATAACAACACCATAATCTTCCATTTGTCCTAATAGATATGTGCCATCTAATTCAGGTGGTGGACCGTCAACACATCTCTTCTTCGTGAATAATGTATTTGATCGACGATATGGATGACTCGGGGCTAAAACTTTCGGTGACAATTAAACCAGCATGTTTTTCTTCCATTACTCAGCTGGAAGGAATCAGTGTTATCCGTACAATATGGATATGCTAGTTTCCTGTGAGTTGTCTACCCAAATAACATATCATATGCTGGGAAATCGCTTATAGTCCACATAAGAACTGCACACATCCTAAAATTTTGTTGTAAAGACACGTCATACACATGTTCCCCATGTTTCCATAATGTCTGCAACTCATGTATCAATGGTTGCAAAAACACGTCAAGCAATCATTCCGGATGTTCTGGCCCTGGTACAAGAACAGAGAGAAATAGAAACTCTCGGTTGCAAAAACACGTTAAGCGATCGTTTCGGATGTCCCGGCCTGGTACAAGAACATAGAGAAATAGAAACTCTCGATTCATACACAAAGATGGGGGAAATTGTAAGGCATAACGATGACCGGCCACAGAGATTTCTTTTTATCGTGCTTCCCGAATGGGCTGAATCCATCTGTACTTAATCTGAAATAAACATTTCTTATCTCGCATGCAACATCTGGATAAGTAGACTGAAAATTCCGCCAAGCTTCTGCATCAGAAGAATGTGTAATCTCTCCATCGAACTTATGCTCAGCATGCCATCTCATTGCCGTAGCTGTTCTCTCAGACTGATACAACCTTTTCAACCTATTTGGTAGTGGCAAATACCACATCCTCTTGTAAGGCACTGAAACTCTACCGCATGTATCCTTATACCTTGGTTTTCGATAATATCGATAGCTCGTCCAGGTATCATCGCGCCTCTAATAGATCATACAATTATCGATGCACACATCTATAACTTGATACGACAATCCAAGCCCCGACACAAGTTTCTGAATCTCGTAATATGAACTTGGAGCATTGTTATCCTCTGGCAAGATATCTCTCACAAACTTGGCTATTGCGTCAACTGCATCCTTAGGCAAGTTATAATATGTCTTTATACCCATCAACCTACTAGCAGATGATAAAGGCGAATGACCATCTCTACATCCCCTATATAATGGTTGATTCGTTGCGTCTAACATATCAAAAAACCATCGTGCTTCTAAATTTGGTTCTTTATACGAATCTTGAGTCGTCTCTATATTTTCTCTATAAACGTCATTAACCATTTGAACCGTAGGTGCACCATAATCTAAATATGTTATAGGTTCCTCTATCTTATCGGCTAATAGTTTGATAACGCTAGTACTAGAAACAAGATCAGGTCATTCGCTACCACTACTACTACTAGCAACAATATCATGTCGTTCGCCATGTAAATACCAAATCTTATAACTCGGCATAAAACCATGCATATACAAGTGATTTTAAACCATATATATCCTGATATTATGGGAATTCCGACAAACATAGCGTGGACATATTAACTTACGATTGCGTTGTGCCCGAGGTTGTCGACATGCTAATTCCATGAATTCCAAACACCACGTGAATACTCGTCGTTCAAAAGGTTCGTATCTGTATCCATTTTTTCACCATCCATCCATGATCGAAAATAAGGAGGAGTAGACATTTGTTGTAAAATATGTGTTGAGTGTGTGAATAAGAAATGTGGAGTGTTTTGGTTTTATAGGCATTTATTGTGACGGAATCCTCACGAATTTATCCGTCAGGAAATACGAATATAATCGTTGGCAACTGTTATATTAGCGGATGTTGTCAGGCAAATTTTCTGACGGATAATATGACGGATTCCTGAGGGATATGTCCATCAGGAAGTATCTTTCTTGTAATGTCTTGCCATACATTCATAGTCCACAACAAACTAAACAATTTCGTATAAAGAGATGAGAAACCTTTCTTGGTACTCGTCAAGCCTAATTCTCCAACTCTCCTGTGACAAACCTGGTGTTAAATGTTAATAGTCAGAGCCGGTCTTGAGCCCAAGCAGAGCAAGCATGCGCTTGCGGCCCATTATTGCATTTTAAAATTTTTTGTTAAGAAAACGGCCTATTTTTTGAAAAATTATAAAATTTAGCCTATTTTTTTGTTGTCGAATGCGACATTTATAATATTTTAAAATCTCAGAACCGGCCCATCTTAATAGTTTTGCTCTATCATCTAATGTATCATTGTATCGTTGTTCCTCATTTTGTATTTAAAATGTTTTTGACTATGATGGATTTGCAGATATTTTAGTATTTTTTACTTTAATAGGTTTCAGAGTAAGGCTTTCTAATATTTTATATATTCTTATACATAAAAGTCTTATTTTTGTTTCCTAGTTGGGAAATTTCCTTATCATTTCCTAATTTTAAATGTATTTATTTATAATATATTTTTGCATGCTGACTTTTATGGTTTCCTAGTTAAGGAATTTCCTTACCCCTTGCCATTTGTTTTTTTCTCTTAAAAATAATTGAAAAGGATATAGTATATACATCAACTTTTTCTTTAATATATATTTTTAAAAATCCAGTTAGCATTGCAACTAAAAGGAAGAAAATATATAATTTTCTTATAGATAGAGAAATTTTAATCTTGCGACTAATCTTAAAAATAGACCAATTCAACTAAGAAAACTTTAGCCTATCGGATCTTCAATAATATCTTGACCCATATTCTTACACCAAATTAAAAGATGATTTAACTTGGATTAATCTAAAAACATATATTCTAACAAAACAGGCATCATAGATTTTAGCTTGTTTCTTTTCCAACATGTAAATTATTTTGTTAATGCAAATTGTAATCCAAAAAGCCCATGTAACTTTTTTAAAAAAATAACAACCACTAATTCTTTTACCAAAAATATACATATTAGATAAACGTCCGCATGTAAAAAAAACAAATATTTTAATTATAAAATAAACGATTTGTATCATTAAATGTAATATAAGTAAATATATTTTAAAACTAATGTTTTGCTATTGATAATAAGTAATTGAAAGTAATAAATAATATATATATATATATATATATATATGATAACTAGTTCTTCATTTTCAATATTGTATATTTTGATCGATGTTTCATTTTTTATAATCTACTTATTAGTTTTTTATTTTTCAAACTATTTTTATATTTACTTATTAAATTTTTCAAATTTTTCATTTTATGATATATAAAAAAATGGAATCACAAAAAATATTAATTTCTAAAAAAATTTGACACATATTACAATTAAAATTAAAATTTATGTGTCACCAACTCGTGAATTATAGTTATTTTATGTTTTGTTTTATATATAAAATATATATGTGACTTTTATATTATTTCTATAATAAAGAGATATATTACACTTTGAAACAAAGCAATAGTTGTTTCTTTAGAGTAAAATATAATATTTTAGATCTTAATGAGGAAAAAAATATCTTCATGAGTTAACAATAACTCAGAAAAAGATCTCAAAGAGAACAGCTGTGTTTCGTTGACACCAAGTCTTTAGAGCAGTTAGACAACAAGGACATTGCAAGTGCATTAAGAAAACTCTTTTTTGCTTTACATAAATTGAAAAATGCCAAAGTCATTAATATATTAAGAGAACCAAAATAATACGTTTCAATTTAATATTTTGCATTTTTTTTGTCAAACAAATTTTTTCATCTAATATGTCTTATTAGATAACAAGACAAGGTTCATAATTAGACACATGTGTGACTTCCTGGTAATCTCTGGTAGAGAATTATGATGAAAAAAATAAGATTAATCCTAAAATATATAATAATAAATCAGTAATGAATTGATTTAACAAACAAAAAAAGTTGATTTATATCGAGGAAAATATATTCGCCAAATAAAAAATAAACTATATATTATATGTTGTAGTTAAAATGAAAAATAAATAACAAAAAAATTTAAAACGGTTTACGAATTTATTATGTTTACAAAAAAATGATATACTTTATTTAAAAAATTAGAGTAGACAAGCAAGAGTATAATTAATTTTAATTCAAAATTTTAAGCTAATGAGTTTCGCAAGTTCTAATCAACCATGACATACTCGTCTTATAGCAAAATTTTTGATTTTATGTTATAATATTTTATTTTATGAGAAAATGTCATTGGTCTAGTGACATTCATAAGTACATATGAGGCTGGTGATATCATCTATCCGATATCGAGTTTTTGCGCTTATGATGATGTAGGAATTGACTGATATTATGTATAAATTGATTATTAGATCGGCATGTTGTGGTAAAAAAAATTATTGTGTAAAATAACTAGAACAACGTATGTATTTCTTTTATGAATATTAAATTCAGTTAATTAAATTCATTTATCTCTCTATTGTTCTTCCCTCTTATCTCTCTCTCTTTCTCAGATCTGAGAGTTTTGTGCCGCGGAGGAATAGTACGGAGGCTCCAAACCACCGGCCGAACAACAACTCTTCACACCGCGACCCCCGAGCTCACCGGCGAGTTCCAACGGCGGCGAGCTCACCCTCTTCTTCCTCTCTCCCATAGCTTTACAATCTTCTCGTCTCTCCTTTCAACCAATTCACAGAGACTTTGGAGAAGGATATAGAAGCTCCGTGGCGGCGTATTCTGGCCAGTTTCCCCGCGGCACAGGAGCACGGAGGATGGCATGTATGGAGTTGAGGGACCTCGAGATCTGTCTTCGGGTTGTTTTACTAGAGGAGAGTGAGGCAGAGTCTCCTTGCGGCGGCGCAGGGAGGCCATGCTAAACCAAGTATGACAGTGACTCAACTCGTCCTTAAGGTAGATCGGAAACCTACCTCTCATGTTCCAGAACCGTCGTGGCTAACGAGATCAGATTCGTCCTCTGCCCAGATCTGAAGTCCAAGTGGGTGTCGTCGCAGATCTCTTCTTCAAGACGCTTCGGATCCGCCGCCGGGACGTCGGAGGCGACTCCGGCGAGTTCGCAGCTCGCGGCGGCGATTAGATAAGTTTTCTATCTAATTTCTAGGGTTTCAGTCTATTAAGCTTTGGGCCCTGGCCTGGCTAATTTTCTGTAAAACCCACTCTGAATTGTGTTTGTTGGGCTGAGATGTTTAGTTTGTTTAGTTATTGGGCTGATGGGATTATAATTGGGTTATATTTGGTTCTATTATAATAAAACTTTATCAAAAAAAATATATGAATATTAAATATAAAATTTCTTCGTATATATATATATATATATNTATATATATATATATATATATATTCATGTAATTTTGGTTGAATAAAAAATTGATGGGTACCTACCAATGCCAGAAGATGGAGAAATATATCTAAGTGAACACATGGCCTGTCTTGCATTTCATTATTAAGAGGGACACCATTAAGTTTTAAGTTCTCCTTTATACTATTCTATAATTTATTTATTTTTCAATAATGGTCTCCAGAATAAGTGTTAATCTTTGAGATTATTCAAATACAAGAAGAGTCACATGCATGAACAACTTACTGATGTCGACACGCTTGGTCATGTAATGACGGTCACAGAATTTTGAAATGAGCAATTTGGGAAATTGAAACCAAACCAAAAAAATAAAAAAAACTATCAAATGATTTGACCAAGGTTTTTTATTGATTTGGTTAATAAGTCAGTGTAGGGTTTTGTTCTAGTGGTGGTTGCATGTGTGATGGAGTTGGAGTTTGGTAGCTCTACGGTGGAAAGGTTGGGTTTGCGGTAAAGTTTTTTCGGGTGTGGTCTAGTCGACTAAGCTTATAGCTGACTGCATGCCCGATTTTAATGGGAAGCTGGAGAAACAAGGGTTTCAAACGCATAATTTATATAAATTTTAAGGGCATCAAAACTCAGTAATCATATGTAGCACAATTGGTTAAGCGTGCCTTTACGAAGGTTTTTTGGGACGGGTTCGATCTCCACTTACTAAATGTATATGGTTAAATGCATCATTTTTGTCCTCAACTTTCGTCATCAATACCTTAGGACACTAGCTAAGCGGATTTGGGTTCATTGTTTTCGTCTCTCTACAAGACTCCAACGATGTGGACCGGTATATGTTTTAAAATGATCTAGAAGATTCAGAACGTCAATGAAAATATTTGTTTATAATATCGTAGAAATCTGTGTATATTACAGTTTAGGATATATATATATATATAATATTATATGTATTTGTGTATCTTCACCTATATTATTATGAGAGTAAATATATATTCTTCCAATTCATAAACTCTCGTCATCGCTATCATATGTATGGTGTTACTTCGGCCACATAGTCGATTCTTACCCCACAACTTTTTAATCTTAAAATTATTACTACTTGATTTACTTTTTAATCTATGCAAGACTCTAACGATGTGGATCAGTAAATGACGATCTTTTTAAACTTTTAAGTTGTGTATATGTTATAGAAAGATCCAGAAGATCATAACGTCAATAAGAATATTTGTTAATAAAATCGTAGAGATTTATGAGAGTATATATATATATATA
>OVBE01002350.1:20081-30856 GCA_900406425.1 Iberis pinnata | reverse complement strand
TTGTGTCGCCCAACTCAAAGAAGGATATATCAAGAGCGACAGGACAAAACACATTCCTCCAAGATTCTTCTCTTATACTAAAGAACTTGAGAAAAACAAGGAAGTAGACATCCAGTATATTCGCTCAAGCGACAATCTAGCAGATCTTTTTACAAAAGCGCTTCCTACTACTGTCTTTCCAAAACACGTTCAGAACATTGGAATGCGTCACATGCGTGACCTGTGAAAAGAAAATTATATCCGTCTTTTCCAGGAGGAGGTTGTGGCACTGTACTCTTTTTCCCTCGTCATGGTTTTTATCCCATTGACTTTTCCATGATTAGATTTTTAATGAGGCAGAACACAATATCTTATAGATGGATAATTAAGGGGGAATATTATAATATTGAATAATTATCCATCTATGGATAACATCATTATCCTTTTTTACTTCGTGACCGAGTTTGTGTAATAAAACAAAACTACTATAAATAGTAGTGTATTGTAATGTAAGAATTATATACAAAAATCACTTCTTTCCAACTTTTATATCACTCTCATAAATCACTCACAAGTAATAATAAAAAAATATACTTTATTCTCGTTCTCCTGACATAAGAAACATATAATATATTATTTATTATTATACAACATATAGAGACATTTAGTTCTCTACGTGTATCAAATTCTAACGAATACAATCATTTTAACAACAAAATAAATAAATAGATAAACAATTGCAAGTGAACAAATTGAGAAATTGCAAAACCTGTTTATTCCAAAATGTCAACTCGTTGAGAGTCTCTGTATATGACAATTTCATTAAACTAGGCCTTCTAGGAGTACGCAACAATTAATTGCTGAATATATAAGGAAAATATTACTGCTTGAAATACAATTAAGCTAAATCCTTTCCTCCTCCCTCTCACTCACCGTCGTGTTCAAGCTAGAGAAGAGTCGATTTCTTGTTAGTCCTGCTTTCTCTCTAGTGTAATCGTAACTCTGAAGATCCAAGATGGCTCGTAATGAGGAGAAAGCACATTCGATGCTCAACAGGTTCGTCACCATGAAAGAATCGGAGAAGAAGAAGCCTAAGGAGCGTCGACATTACCTTGCATCTGAGTGTCGCGATCTAGCGGAGGGATTGGGCGAGCACCGACTTCGCGATCTAAATGACGAAATTAACAAGCTTCTCAGGGAGAAATATCATTGGGAGCTAGGCGGTCCGAATTACTCGAGGCACGCCCCGAAGATGACGGATCTCGAAGGGAACATAACCCTAGCGGTCGAGGTCCTGGGTATCGGTATTTCGGGGCTGAGGAAGAGCAGAACGAGGTACGATACAAAAGGATAGACGCTAGCTATTACGGGTACAGAGACGACGAAGATGGTATCTTGGAGAAGGAAAGATGAGTGGCGTAGATTAGATGAGGTTAGGAAAGGAGCGACGGAGGTTGTGAGCGTAGGAGGAGCAGCTGCTGCAAAGGAAGTGTTGTTTGAGGAGGAAGAGGAGGAGAGAGAGGGAAAGGGAGAGAAAGAGATAGAGAAGATGAAGATTTGGTGGAGCAGGAGACTAAGGCTAAAGCCAGAGATAGAAAGGTGATCATCCTTTCGATTAGATGTTCCTCAAAACTTGACATCAGCCAAGTGTATTATGGATAGAGCTTAGCTTTGCCTGGTATGTTAATGGCTAAACACACATCTTATTTGTCTTGATGCAACTGTCTTGGCTTTATCCAGTGAGATGAACTATTTTGATACTATTAAACTTCCTAAAGAAGCGATCTTGGCCAACAAAAGACATGGAAATAAGCTCGTTATGTTATTTAATTGTTGATGTTGTATCATGTTTTGTATTTCAATTTGTTTGGTCAGTAGATCATTTCAGTGATCTGGATCACAGTTTATGTCTTAAATGTAACGGGGTCAATGCAATGCCTGACATTTGGTTTAGACAGATCACAGATGCAGAGACATAAGTTTAAATACTCCCACAAGCGTTTGTCCATATACTGGACTTATGATTAATCCTCGATTTATTGAATCAAAATCTTAACAAGACCGTTGAGTTGAGATTGGATAACACATTTGTCTAGAGATACGAACCACACCCACATGTTCCCCTAAAATTCATTTCTCTCTCTAGAAAACGCAAACACTCTTTCTTCTTCAATGGCGGACTATGACGACGAAATCAACCAACATACACAACCCTTTATCCCCAAAGAAACCGCTCTACAAGCCCTTAACACTATAATTCAGCTCCACTTTGAGAAAACCCTTGAGAAAAAGCGAGCCATTGACCACCAGAAGAAGAAACTTCACAAGCTTTTCCAGCTCTTCTTCATCTTTATAGCTCTCGTCTTCTTCTCTCTCTCTCAGCCCTCCGGCCGTCTCCACTGCCGCCATTGCTGGGCTCCCGTCGTCCTTCTCTCTTTCTCCCACCTCTTCTTCTATGTCTCTGTTGCTCAAACCCTCCGTTGCATCAACGGCTTCAAGTACCAGCGTCGCTGTCACAAGCTCACTCTAGGCCTCGCCACACACAAGCTCCGTTTCATCAAATCTCGGATCGCTGCCGGAGATTTCCTCGGTAATAGTGGTGCGGAAGACGAGGTCTCCGCCTCGGCTGCTGCCTGGGATCTGGAAGTTCCGTATCAGGAGCCACCGGAGAGCTACTTCGGGAAGTTCAAGAGAAACTGGGCTCTCTATTTCGGGTTCTTGATACTTCTCTACACTTTCATGGTCTCCTTCTCCGTCGTCATCCTTTGTTTCTGAGATCCCTTCAGTGGCAATTTCGTTAATTTTACAAAATCCTTGTGTTTCTTACATTCATCAATCTTCAGCTTTGAAGGATCACAGAAATCAAAATAAGATTCATTTCAATTTGGATTGTTCCGAATTACAATGGTTCTATCTTCAACTGACATAGATATCCATAAGGGATCATTAAAAAAATTCGAACTTTGAGATTTGATTCACTCTAGCTCTACCTCCTCTCGTCTTCATCAATGTCTCACTTGTAGAATCTCAAATTACAAAAGATTTTGATAGACATGAAAATAATATTTGCTACCTAACGTTAAAAAAAAAAAAAAAATTCCAGAAGAGTGATTTGTGCAGAAAGCAAAATAAACTTGGTTGGTACAAAATAAATAGTGCAAACTTTTTTGAATAGTACAAAATAATTTATTACAAAATTTTGATAATGTTTATTTGCTACATATTTAAAAATCTCTCTCCCTAGTAAAAAATCTTAGCTGCCATCAATCTCCTTACATGGTTATTTCCGTTGATGAGTGCTTGTCGGAGCCGCTGGAGCCTCCCGACCCTCCTTTACTAGCTTTTCTCATCCTCGTCGTCTCTCTTCCGCATATCTCATCGGCACGGCTTGCTTCGCTCTTTGCTCTTTTACCGTCACTGTTTCCCTTGGTTCTCACCACTAAACCATCATTGCCGCCGTCGTCGCCCGCTTTTTCCCATCCACCACCTGTTCAAGTCTCTCTTGACTCTTTGTCTCCACCATCACTTCTCTTCCCATCAGATCTAGATCTAGAAAGGTTATATCTAGTTTATCTTGGTCTCTTCTATGGAACTTTTTGGGTCTTCAATGGCGTTGAGTGTGCATCATTCTGGTCACTCGTGTAGTTTTCCATATTTACCTTGTATTGAGGTTGTTACTAGATTATTTCTAGTTGTTTCTAATGCTAAAGGCTTGAGGCTCTGTGTTAGATTTGATTTCTACTATAAATTATATGTGTTATTGATTATGCATCTTAAGTTGAAGACCATTACTGTTGTGTGCAGTCTTCTATTTGTGTTTCAGATATGCCATTATTGTAGTTTTTGTGTTCCATGTTTGTATGGTGCAACAAAATTATATTTTGGTCTTTTACTGATTCTTAGTCATGTTTACTTTTTCATGGAGTTTTATGATTTATCATTCTTCCCTTGTAGTGGGAAAAGTTTGCTTGTTTTTGTAGGGATTAAAGACTTGAGTTTTCAATGGGAGCTTAGCCATTATTTTCTCTACACTTTTATTAGGCTTGTGAAGTCATCTCAATGTGGCATGAGATTGTTTTTCTTTAAAACTCTTGAAGATTCAAGTGTTGAAGCCTCCAAATATGGAGAAGTTATGAATTCAACAATGTTTGTCATTTGTTTTGTTCGGTTCAGATGGTATTAGAATTGAGCAATGTATGCTTATTCTTGTAATATGGTTAAGGTCTTACTCTTGTAATAGGGTTAAGGTCATGGATATTCCTATCGTTTGGGTGGTCTTTTGTATTTTGGGAGATTTTTCTCCTTTAAACTAAGCTAATGAAAATTATGGATTTCACAAAAAAAATATATATAGTTTTAAAATATGGAAAAAGGAGTTTTATCGAAAAAAGAATTTATAAACAATATCATATTATTAAAAAAAAAAAATTTATAGTATATATTGTATTGTCTAAAGATTATGAACATTACCATATCTATTATATCATATAAGATAAATATGCTCTTATCACTTACAAAGCTATATTAATTTTTCTGAATCAAATTAAAAATTGCAAAAAGTTTTTCTACATTTGCTATCTCACCATTTTCTTTTCTTTTTTGTTGTAACTTTTCTATAATTAATTTGTTTCTCATCATTTGTTTTCTATTTCAATTATAAGATTATACATGAATCTCTCCCTACAATATTGATAGTATAAATATTTTACTTTCTCTAACTTCACAATTTTCTCTCTTTAAACGCATAAATATAGACAATGCTCATATAAGTAGAGGGAGGAACAACCACAGTTTCAAGTTATGAATCTAGCGTCAGTCTCGGTAATCGTTGCTACTGTTGTAGTTCCACCTCTGCAACCTCTGCATCCTCACTGTCTATCGAGTCATCCTGAACTCTTCCGGGAACGCCGTCGTACTAAATCTTACTCGGCGTCAAAGAACAATGAAGGATTCTCCAGTAGGTTTGAGCCACAACTTGATTTTGCTCATAATCATAATTAGACCATCCAAAAACCGACTTCCAAAGAAATCAAAGAAGCATAGATTTTGGAACGACAAAATCAATTTCGGGATCTAGCATGAGAAGATATTGTTTGCAACAGAGAGATTCTCCAAATTCCATATTTGTATTCAACAAAAGATTGATATATGTGAACGACTAAATGTGGATAAAAGAGTTGAGCTTATGTCCACAAAAGATTTAATCCAAATTATCTGGTTTCCAACAAATCTGTTTTCATATTTTTCATTTATAGTTTTCTTTTGTCCTTTTAAAGATTTTTCTTCATTCTAATTTTGGTAGGTTGAGGTTATGTCCACAAAAAGTCTTGTGGGCGAAATCATAATTACCAGTTTGTAAGTTACGTGGACACTAGTATAACTATATTGTTGCATATTTCACTTTCTGTACATGCCCAATAATTTTCCACTTTTTGTCTAAGTAGTGTATGCGTTATATGTCCATCAGTAATACCGAAGATGTCACAATGCAAAATATGTCCATTGCGATGGAAGAGATGGTGGACAATTTGCGTATCCACTATGAAATTGATCTTTATGGGGAGTACATCCAACACCTACTCTAGTGATAAATGTTTATTTTTTATTGTTTTGTTGGGATATGATATTTGTGAAAGTTTGTTTCCACAAAATATTATTACAACTATGATTTAAATTTTATTTAATCATGTTTTATTTTTAACATGTCCACACAACACAACAATGATGTATTTACTATGTGATTTTACATGAATATACACATTATGTCCATCGTATAATAGTTTTGTCACAAAAAGTAAAATGATGAAGGTCTGTGGACAACTTATCCGTGAACAAATAAATGTAAAAATAAATAAATAGAAGTGTTGTGGAAGGTTAAATGTACACAAAAATATCGTAGATGAAATAACATATCCTTAATGCTAAGATTGATTCATTTTACAATACGAAATTTCATAATATATTGGTCATAAAAAAACAAAAATGTTTACAACCCACATTGTTGTTTTGCATTTGCATATTCTAAAAGCATACAAACAAAACACACAAATAAATCTTAACAAAAATTGTCCATCACATAATAATTTGTCCTACTTTTCATGTAGACAAATAAAGGAAGGTCCATGGACGAACTTGGATTTTATTTCGCATGTAAAAACAAAGAAAAGATCCATGGACGAACAAATGTAGACAAAATATGTTCCTGGAAAAGAGATATTTTTGGTCATCTGTTTCTTCTCCGATGAAAGTTCATGATTTCGGTTCTCGATGACGTTTTACTGATTGATGGGCATATACATGTTAAGTCCATCATTATGTAACAATTGGTCCATCATTTATTAATTAACTGGTCCACGAGAACAAATTGGTCCATTACGTACTTATCAAGATAAGTAAAAAGAAAAAAACACCATTGATGGTCTTACATGCACAATCGAAGGTGGACATGACTCAACCAAACAATATTAATGATCATTCTCATGTTTAAGCTCAATTTTAATCAAAAGTAAAAAATTTTAAACTTTAATTAACTCATCAAGTTACCATTAATGAGCATTAAATGTTCATCTTCTAAAAAAGCTCCATGAAGTAAATAGAGGGGTAGAATAATATTTTTCACACTTCCACAATGACGTTGATTATGATATATTTGTACAAGAATTTTGTATAATATGGTAAACTGAGTAAAAATCTCTTTATTGAATGTACCAATATTGTTCACACTTTTTTTGTATAAAATACCATATTCCCTTTTTTCTATGACAAATGCTATAAACTATGTAATTGTGGAAAATACCATTCAACTCTTAACTTTATTCTTTCATTACAGGATAAATTGTAGTGGACAAAAAAAGCATTAAATTCTATTAAATGGTGATAAGATGAGCTAGTTAAAATAAATTAAAATAAACTAAATGAGCTAAAAAATAGGAAAAAATCATTTTCTTGTGAAAAACAGGGAGAAATTCTCCCAGTTTATTAGAACAAAGAAAAACTACAATCTAACATGTCTTGGGTAAGAAACCCCATTAACATCATCAACAACTAAAGAAACTACTTCTGCGGGACTATCACTAAAAACATGATAGCCTAGAGGAAGAGAAAATGTTAAATTCGCTATACTGTCAGCCACTCGGTTAGCTTCGCAAAACATATGTGAGAAACGGACCGTCCAGTCCTTTCGAAGAAATCCGTAAAATAATCTTACTAGGAACAATAATGGATGTGAGTCCCCTATACCATTCTTGAGGAGACCGACAATCATCTCTGAATCAATCTCAACCTCCAAACGCCGAACTCCAAACTCCCAAGCACTAAATAGACCATAATAAACACCTCAAAGCTCCGCTAACGGCGCCGAACACACGCCCAAATTTACCGCAAAACCTGTACACCAGCTGTTCAACTCATCACGAATAACACCTCCAGCCGTTGCTAATCTCGGGTTTCCATGTGAGGCGCCATCAGTGTTCAATTTATAGCAACCTCGAGTTGGAAACGTCCAACTAATCAGCCTCTCCTCACTTATTGCTGACCGTACCGCTGAATGAGACTTTACATGATAGTCCCAAACCTCTTTAGAAATCTCCCGTATAAAACAGATTCGATCTCTACAACGCACTAGCTCACCAAAAGCATTTGCACACCTCCACTTCCAGCTCCCCCAAAGAGTCATGAGAAAGACAGTGGACCAAGCAACACCATTCACTAGAGTATTATCTCCAAGATTCGTAAAAATCCAACTCAACAATGATGCTTCAAAGAAACGTGCTCTGTTCTGTCTCGGCACTGATCCAAATACCTTCAATTGAGGGGCAATCACGAAGGACATGTAGTATAGTTTCATCACCAAGATTACAAACAATACAGATGCTTGACATACTCAAATTTCTCCTTCTTTGCTCAACGTTTGTCATAATCACCTAATGTATAACAAGCCAAACAAAGTAATGCACCCTTTCTGTCGCTACTACCCGCCATACTCTTTCGTAAAAATTCTTCAAATATTGACCATGGAATATGTTACGTGTTAAGAACGAATAATCTAACTTCATCATGAAAATCCCATTAGAGGTTTCACCCCATGACAAACGATCCACGCTCCAGTAGCATTATCCATGATAAAAGCTTTAAGTAGTAGTCGTAGTGATGGCTCAAGATAACGGTTAAGCAAACCATCCAACATGCCCACACCATATATCCATAGTTTATGTACCTTCATTTCCAAGCACTCATCCGGTAGTGGATCTCTGAGCATCGATAAAAGAGGTTCATTAGTGAGCCACTTATCACGCTAAAACCATGTCTCATGACCACTCCCAATCACCCACCGAATACGTGGTAATACAATAGAATTTAAACCAACAATCACACTCTTCCATAGCGGAGACCACCAAGACTTCGAGGTCAACCAACTAACATCATGAAAGTCTTTAACTTTATATTTCTGGCGAATTGCTCTTGCCCATATGATGTCACCATCATTCAAAAGTCTCCATCCCACCTTAGCTAGTAAGGAAATATTCATACTACTTAAGTCACGCAAACCAAGATCGCCCTCATATTTAGGCTTACAAAGACGATCCCATGAGATTAGATGTTGACGTTTCTTCTCTGCCGAACTTCCCCAAACAAAACTTCTCGAAAACTTATCCAGATAAATGTTACGCCACACTCGTTGTTAACGCACCAAAGGTATCCTTGTTAATGCGCTTATGTAACACGGGAAGACCAAGCTATTTACCTAAGTCTCTTGTAATTTGAATTCCTCTTTCTACGCTAATCCTTGTCTCTATATCACGGTTAACATTGCTTGAAAAGAAGATCTTCGATTTCTCAAAGCTAACTTTCTGACCCGAGGTTGCACAAAAATCTCCAAGAATGGAGCGGATAACTCTTATTTGATCCACCGAAGCTTCCGCAAATAAGATCAAATCATCAGCAAAGCATATATAAGATAGCTGAAGACCATGACGAGACAGTCAAATCGCGCACCATTTCTTCCAAGTGACTACCAAGCTGATCATGTGACATAACCGTTCTTAGCATAAAACAAAGAGATAAGGAAATAATGGATCTCCTTGCCTTAACCCTCTAGATGGAACAAACGATTCCGTTTTCTCCCCATTCCATAATACATTCATCGATGGGTTTTGAGCGCATGTCATAATCCAATGAACCCACGTCTCTGGTAAGCTTGCCGTTTCTAAAGTATCCTGTAAAAAGTCTCATCTTACCCAATCATACGCTTTCTCTAAATCAAGCTTCAACAACATCCAACCCTTTCTCCCTTTCTTTCGTCGCATCGAGTGAACCGCCTCTTGTACAATAACAATATTTTCTGTACTTAATCGACCGGGGATAAAACTTGACTGTGCTGGTCCGATCAAAGCTAGCATAAGTCCTTGTAACCTCATCATCATCATCTTCGTTATTGTCTTGAAAAGGACGTTACACACGCTAATCGGTCAAAATTGTGACATCCTCTCCGGTTTAGCAATTTTCGGTATAAGAACCACCAGAACATCATTTAATCCCCTCTGCATGATTCATGTTTCAAAAAAATTCAACACACAACTTGTTACAGATGGCCCGACTACACTCCAACATTCTTGATAAAATTCTGGTTGATAACCATCCGGTCTTGGTGCCTTATATCTTCCCATTCTCTTAATAGCCTGAAGCACTTCACTCTCCTCAAACGGTGCATTCAACATAGAAATAGCCACCAACGATAAACGTACAAACCCCTCCTTCGGTAACTGCAACATGCTTACTTCAACGTCACTCAACGAATATAAATTTCGATAAAACACCACTGCTAAATCTTCGAGTTCTGCTTTACTCGATACCCACCGGCCCTCTTCATTTTGAAGTAAGGCTATCTTATTTCTGCTACGCCGAATAATCGTCGACATATAAAAATAAGAAGTATTTCGGTCACCTAATTGCACCCATATCTCACGAGATTTTTGAAGCCATAAAAGCTCCTCTTGTTCCAAAATCAAGTTCAGCTCCGCAACCAAAATAGATTCCTTATACAACAAGTCATCCGTTTGATGTAAGTCTATTCTCTCATGCGTACTCCTAATCTCCGCCAATACCATCTCCTTTCTCTTCATCACATTCCCAAACACCTCTTTATTCCATTGCTTCAACACAACCTGTAACTCTTGTAACGCAGAGGGTGTTGAGATTATAGAATTCCAAGCCGCATCTAACATGTTCTGAAACCCCTCATGACTCAACTATACAACCTCGAAACGAAAATGTTGTCCCCTAGGATCACGAGCCAACTCCGGCACTAACTGAATAAACATTGGTGTGTGGTCGGAGGCAAGAAAGGGAAGGTGAGTGACTCTCGCTTCAGGCCATTTGAGACGAGCTTGTCCACAACATAAGACCCAATCCAAACACTTAGCAACATATGACCGCTCGGATCTACCTATTCGCCATGTAAACTGAGGTTCAGTAAAACCCATGTCTATCAAGAAAGACTCATGAATCCAATTATCAAACTCCAATGAATCGTCTGACAAGCGACCATTACCGCCCAATCTCTCATCTACACTCACGATCGTGTTTAAATCTCCTCCAATCAACAACGGTTCCCTTATACCATCAATCATCTCCTTCAATTCCAACCACAAATCACTTCTCCGACTCAGTGTTGAAGCTGCATACACAACGATCAAATTCACAACCTCCGACTCATTATGAATTTGAGCGTAAATAAACTGGCTTGATGACTTCATGATAGAAAGTTCACCCACATCATCTCTCCATAAAAGCCATAA
>OVBE01002350.1:0-20048 GCA_900406425.1 Iberis pinnata | reverse complement strand
CCCCCCCCCCCTCCCCCCCCCCCCCCCCCCGTATGTGTTTCAAAAACCGCCAGCACATTAGTTTTTAATTTCTTCAAAATATAACGAATAGAACATTTAAAGTTGGGTTTATTCGCCCCTTGGAAATTCCATAATATGCAATTCATTGATATGATCGATATAAATATTCAAACTACCGGGCACAATATTATGCGGAAGACCCATCCACCTCTTTACCTGATGGATCAATCGATAACCCATTATCCAACACCAACTACTCCTTCTGCATAGAAGGAGAAACTGAATCGTGAATAACAGTACACATCTCCTCATCCCTTCTCTTATCACCTAGATCCACGAAGGCTCCTCCCTCTCGACTCAATGATATACTTTCCACATGTAAACGTTTCCCTGAAACCATACGCTCCACCTCCCCCCTTATAGGGCTAAAAACCAAGCCACGACCCGGTACATTAGATCGCATTTTGGTCCCATTCGATACAACTTGTTTCTTGATAACTCCAGGCTTCGATTTAACATTGTCCTTAGTAATTTGTTTCTCCTTACCAGATTTTGATTCACCCCTATTCTCCGCCGAAATCCAGTTTCTATTGGCTTGGAAGATCTTAGGACCGAATTCGTTCTCCTTATTAGCGCCCGAATTCGGCATTTGTGCTTCATCCGCAATCTTCTCTATGTTCTTCCCCAATTTTTCAAACCGATTAGTTGTGGGAACTAAGCTTTTATCATGTACTAGATTTGCACTCCCCTTGCTCCTACTCGATTCTCCAACAACTTTCGACTGAGTCTGATCAAGTCTCTTGTCACTTAGATCCACACGACCACCTTGTCTCCTTACAGTTGTAAAACCATCACCATCTATCACCACACTGTGACTAGGCTCAGTTGTTCTCGGGATCGTCAAACTTGCTGCCTTCTCTGCAAGATCCCGAGGACAAGCTTGAATACCATGTCCGTAAATACCGCACTTAGTACAAATATTAGTAAGTCCTTCATAGGAAACAAAATATCGTTTCCCATTAATCATAATTGTGCATGCCAGGGATTCCTTTAAACTAACTTCCACACAAATACTAGCATATCAAGCTCTCTCAGATTGTAATGTGGTAAGATCTACTTTCACAGGTCGCCCAATACCCTTAGCAATAGCCATCAGAATCGCTCGATGGTAAAGAGTTACTGGGATATTCATCAGACAGACCCAAACTGGTGTTGTAACAATCGTATCGCTAAGAGGATGAAACTTGGGCGTCCAACCTTGCACCATAAGATAACTCCCTAGTACTCTCCATGGTCCTCCCGTTAATTCTACCAAATATTCCTTTTCATCTTCAAAGCGAACAATAAAGAAATTTCTTGGGAGGTCCATCACCTGCATACCCCCAATCGGCTTCCACAACTCCCGTAGCTTCTTCGACAAAGTAGCTAACTGAACCGATCGATCTAACACTTTAACAATCAAACAACACTTCCACATCCCAATCACCGTGTTCAATACTTCATCTCCTACTACAACAACATGTTCTCCATGTTTCCCATTCGGAAAGCTTACAGAAACTCTTTCCTCCACAAAAGCATCATCCAACACACTCTCCGGATTTGGCATCCCCCCACTAGAACTTCGCGAAACACGTTGAGCCCATGAGACAGATTGGTCCGGTGGTTTTCCAGGTAGATGGCACTCTCCGTAACATCCAGCATGGTCGAATCTTTCACCACCGAAACCCTAGCCACATCGCCACCAGAGCCTATACAATGACAAAAGACAAGATTCAAGGACAAGCACCAATCTAGATTCATAAAAAAATTTGATATTCTTTGATCAAGTGATGATGAAATTACATAGTGACAAGTGTCCATTAGTTTAATCTAGTGACACATGTATTGACTGATATATAAAGTCATTACTATTGTCTTTGTAGACAACAAGTTGAATCACTAAAAACTTGGTCTATTTTGAACCTAAAGCTTCCATATTTAAGATATAAATTATTACAAAGATATAATCGTTAATTATTCAATGTGTAATTAACATAGGCCATGTTTTTTTATATCTGGATATTATATCTAAATACTTCATCGAGATACGTTTTTCAAATGCGGTATCTAGATGATGTTCGTTTCTGTTTTTGACTTTGTATCTTAATACTGCATCTAGATATAATTATGTTTGTTTGTGTATTTGCATTAGTATATTGATATATTTAAATAATAAATTAATCAAATTTCTAAAATGACATATTTTGGTGGGAAACGCGTTTCCACATTTTTGACAGAAAAACGTGTTTTATGCATTTTTAGCGGGAAAACGCGCTTCCGCGTTTTTTTTGCGAAAAACAAGTTTTTAACTAAAAAAGGATTTTTGCGCTTTTAGTGGGAAAATGAGTTTTCGCATTTTTGGCAGAAAAACGCGGAAACACGTTTTAAACGGGAAAACGAGTTTCCGCGTTTTTGGTGAGAAAGTGCGTATTCACATTTTTGGCGGGATAATGTGTTTTTTCCTTTTGTGGCGAGAAAATGCGTTTCGCGTTTTTGGCGAGAAAATACATTTTCGCATTTTTGGCGAGAAAACTTGTTTCCGCGTTTTTTGCGAGAAAATGTGTTTTCGCGTTATTGGCGAGAAAACGTATTTCCGATTTTTTGGCGGGAAAACATGTTCTTCATGTTTTTGGCGAGAATACATTTACGTGTATTTGGCGAAAAAACGTGTTTCCGTGTTTTTGGCGGGAAAATGCATTTATGTGTTTGTGGTGAGAAAACATGTTTTTGGCAGGAAAATGTGTTTCCGTATCTTTTACAATAAAATATGGTTTTACTTTTTTGCAAAAAAAAAAACACGTTTTACATGTTTTTTTGCGGGAAAACACGTTTTCCATTTTTTTGTCGAAAACACATTTTCGCGTTTTCCGTGAGAAATTCGTTTATATTTTTTAACGCAAAAAAAAGTTTTAACATTTTGATGTAAATAATGGTATTTTAAACATGTAAAATTTCCGGATGAGTTTAGGTTCATATCAACCCTACATACAAACTCGTCCAAAATATCCAATTATTCTGGATGCCTTTCATATTTGTATCGAGATGCAATATCTATCTAATATACATAATTACAACTAAACGAACATCATCTTGTATTTATAACTGGATACTGCATCTAGTTAAAGAAACGAACAGTCACATGATATATTTTCGTAATTTATTAATACAACTTAACTTAGTCAATTTTCAATAAGTTCAATAAAATTAGTAAACAAATCATAATAGTGTAAAAAATTAAAACTTTCAAATTTAGCAAAAGTTCATAATCGTTATTATGTATACTCTAAATATGAAAAATATACATGATTGAAAGTTAATATGATAAATTTAGTTGAAAAGTTGTAATGGAAGATTTTTACACTAGTATCACAATATGAAGATATGTAACCGATCTAATAAATAAGACATACTAATTCCAAATAATAAAATAATTATTATTATAATTATATGAAAGTTTTTTTAAAAAGAGATGGAGACGCCGATTAGGGTTACGAAAGGGAATGAAAGGGTGAGTTTGAAAAAGGAGTTGATTTCGATTGAGGATGAGCTGATGGAAGACGTTGGTCGACCGCCGGATAAGAAATCGGAATTGGGTATGTCTTGGGCAGAGAAGGTTCGTGTTGGTGGGGGTAGTGCGGTTCCATATCCGGAAGGAATTGTTGGTGCTCTGTTTGTTCGGGAAAGGGTGAGAGTGGAGTTTCCCAATGGGGATGAAGGAGAACCGGTTGTGACAGTGGAAAAAGAAGTTTTGGAAGCCATGAATGGCCTTTGGAAGAACTGCTTGTACATAGCTTTACCTACTCTTATAAGGAGATTGAAAGAATTATGGAAGCAAATAGGGGATATGTGGGTGTTAGATATGCCAAGACAATTTTTTATGGTTCGATTTGCCGATGTTGATGATTACATGAACGTAGTTACGGGAGGTCCGTGGAGATTGTTTGGGTCGTGCTTGTTGGTTAAAGCCTGGAATGCTGAGTTTGATCCCCTCGTATAGGAGATAACTACTACCCCAGTATGGGTTCAGATATTTCACTTGCCTATTAATTTATCATAGAGATATCTTGTTGGCGTTGGCTGAAGGTTTGGGGAATCCAATCAAAGTTGATCCTACAACCTTGCGTTTGGAGAGGGCACAGTTTGCAAGGATTTGTGTTGAAGTTGATTATAAAAATCAGTTGAAAGGTACACTATTGATTAATGGTGAGCGTTATTACATATCTTATGAAGGTCTCAACAATGTATGTTCGGGTTCTGGGTATTATGGACATGCGGTGCAGCTTTGTCCAAGGAGGAAGACACAAAAATAACCGAAACAAGTTAGTCAAGAAACCATGGGGAATCAAGGTTTAGATGAAATGCAGAGTGATGGCTCTGTGCCTGTTCGAAAAACAACTAAATCACCAGCTCCAAAGGTGCCAACTGTTGTGGGAGCTGGGAGTTCTTCAAGTGGGAAGGAGCAGGTGAGTTCAGGTGTGAAGGTGTCGAATAGTTTTATGAGCTTGGAGAAAGAGATTAATATGGAAGATGCAGTTGATGGTGTAGATGATAAGGCTCCCAAAATTACAACCATGTTGAAGAATCAGACCATACTTAGTCATGAAGCGAATGATAAGGAGAAGAAGAAAGGGATTGGTAACGAAGTGAAGGATAAGGATATGAAGAAGGGATCAGTCATGAGACTAAGGCAAAGGAGAGGCAGAAAGTAAATAGTGCAGGTGAGGTGTTTGTGGTGGGTCCGAAGCAAGATAATGGTTTTAAGACGAAACAGAAATTCTGTAAAACTCAGAGATCGGTTAGGGATATTGTGTTTGGACCAACTAAAGGAGATAAGGAAGTAGTCCAGATAGGAAAACGGCAACGAACAGAGGGGGAGCAGGTTGCGTTTTCTGTAAAGGAAGTTGATAGGGAAGTGAATAAAGTTAGTAGTGAAAGACTTCCCCTTAGTGATTACAGCAATATGTTACCATAGAAAGGGGAGCTGAATAAAGGTAAAGGTTTGGATATGGTGATGAAGGACATGGCAGAGTAGGGTGTTGAAAGACATTCATCCTCTGAAGCCTAATGGTTTACCCCAATTATTTCCTTAACCCGATTATTATTGATGATTAGTTGCATGTTTTGGAATTGCCGGGGGGGGGGGCGAATAAACCTAATTTTCATATATCAATTTGATACTTGCTGAAGAAGTACGAAGCTGATGTTTTGGCGTTATTTGAAACACACTCGAGTGGAGATAGAGCCGGGAGAATTTGTAGCCAGTAAGGGTTTGATAATTCTTTTCGAGTGGATGCCGAGGGGCAAAGTGGTGGTATTTGGTTGTTGTGGAGATCAAATATTGGGAGAGTGGAGGTGATTAGTTCTAATAATCAGTTTATTCACGTTCATATTACCTAAGATAATGAGCGGGTAAAACTGATTGCGGTGTATGCGGCACCGTCAGTTAGTAGAATAAGTGGACTTTCGGAATCTCTAAAGAACACTTTATCTAATCTGCAGAACCCGGTTATACTTGGAGGCGATTTCAATACCATTGTCAGTACAATTGAACGAACGGGTGGAAATGGAAGGTTGACGGCGGACTCCCTAGAGTTTTGCAGGTGGATTCAGGAACTATCTCTAATAGATATGGGATTTGTGGGGAGTAATTTAACATGGAAACATGGTAATTCAGATCGTACGTTTGTGGCGAAGAGGTTAGATAGAGTTCTTTGTTGTCATAGAGCTCGATTGTTATAGCAGGAGCCAAGGGTAAATCACTTACCATTCTTAACATCAGACCATTCTCCATTGTGGTTACGGTTTCAACCACCTAGTCAAAGTAACCAACGAAGGAGGCATTTTTCGTTTTGAAGCCATGTGGTTGAACATGAGGGATTCAGACCTCTCCTAACCGAGACATGGAATTCGAAAGTTCCTACGCCGTTGGCTTTGACAATTCTAAGTAGTAAGTTAAAAAGGTGGAATAAGGAGGTGTTTGGGGATGTGAATAAACAGAAAGAAAATTTGTTGAGAAAATTACAGGAGCTTCAACAATCACTAGGAGACTCAACATCGAATGAAGCTCTAGAGGAAGAGAGGAGTATTTCCGAGAATTTAGATAGTGTTTTGGAGAGAGAAGAAACACTCTAGTTTCAGAAATCAAGGGAGGAGTGGGTAGCACTTGGACACAAAAATACATCCTTTTTCATATATCGATAATTATTCAGAGAAGGAGGAACAAGATAGAAGATCTTAAAAGTGAGGATGATAGATGGATTACGAATCCTGAGGAATTGGAAAACCTGGTACTTGATTATTATCGCAGGCTCTATTCGCTTGAGGAAATTGATGCGTCGGGTGAGAATCTATCGTAAATGGGTTTTCCAAGCCTAAATTAGAATGATAAACGGGAGTTGGACAAACCGTTTACGACCAGGGAAGTTGAGGTATCCATGAAGAGCATGGGGAAGTTCAAGGCGCCTGGTCCAGATGATTATCAGCCAGTATTTTACTAGGAGAATTAGGGTATCGTGGGTGACTCGATTGAATGGTTCGTGTTACAATTTTTTGAGACAGGAATCTTACCTCCGAGATTGAATGATGCTCTTATTTCCTTCATTGGAAAAGTTTCGAAACCTTAACGAGTTACTCAATTCATGCCAATTAGCCTTTGTAATGTACACTTCAAATGCATTACCAAGATGATGGTTTTGAGATTGAAGAGGGTTCTTTCGGATTTAATCGGACCGGCCCAATCAAGTTTTATTCCTGGTAGGTTGAGTTTGGAAAATATTGTCATAGTACAAGAGATAGTGCATTCTATGAAAAGGAAGAAAGGTAAGAAAGGATGGATATTGCTGAAGCTAGATTTGGAGAAAGCTTATGACCGCATTAGATGGGATTTCTTAGAAGATACTCTTAATGTAGTCGGTCTATCAAGGCAGTGGATAAATTGGATAATGACTAGTGTAACTAAACCACGTATGAGTGTGCTTTGGAACGAGGAGAAGACATGTAAGTTTGAACCAACGCGGGGATTGAGACATGGGGATCCATTATCACCTTATCTTTTTGTCTTATTCTTGGAAATGCTTTGTCATTTGATAGACTATGAAGTGGGGAGAGGAGTCTGGAAACCAATTCGTTTATCAAGGAATGGACCATTGCTTTCCCATGTGTGTTTTGCTAATGATCTGATCTTATTTGCTGATGCTTCGGTGGAGCAAATAAGAGTAGTGCATAATGTCTAAACCAAATTTTGTCAAGCCTTGGGGAAAAAGGTTAGCTTGGAGAAATCGCGAATCTTCTTCTCAGATAATGTAGATCGAGTACTGGAACAAATTATTGTAAGGGGAGTGGTATTAGTATGACGAGGGACTTGGGAAAATACTTGGGAATCTCCATTCTGCACAAAAGGGTGAATAAAGAGACGTTTGGGGATTTACTGTCTCGGGTTACAAGTAAACTAGCAGGTTGAAAGAGTAAATGTCTCAGTATGGTTGGGCGTCTTACACTAACGAAATCGGTTATAATGTCAATCCCTACTCACATAATGAGTCTAGTTAAATTTCCAGCAAGTAATATGAAGGACATTGATAAGATGGCATGAAATTTTTTTGTGGGGTTCTAGTCAGGAGAAGAGGAAGATTCACTATTTATCATGAAACTAGTTTGTAGACCTAAGCTGGAGAGCGTATTGGGTATTCAGATATTTATGGAGATGAATAAAGCCTTGCTTTCTAAACTAAGTTGGAGGGTTATTAATGATAAATCGAGCATATGGGCTAGATTATTGAGAGCAAAGTACATATTTGGAGATGAGGAAAGGCTGGTTGAAGTCAGAAAAGAAGTAATTGGTCATTTATTTGGAGGAATATTGTATCATGTGTTAATGAGGTCCTTCTCAAAGGAATAGCCTCGGTACCAGGTGATGGAAAAAGAATTTGTTTTTGGCGAGACAGTTGGTTGGTAAAAAAGCCGCTACTAGAGTTGATCCGAACTCAGATTCCTCACTAAATCATTGACAAGACATCAAGATACTTTTGGGATAGTAGTGCATGTTGGAAATGGGATATCCTACACCAGTTTTTGTCTCGTGAGTTAAGGTTGCGCCTATCAGCTGTAGTATTAGATGATTTCACGGGTTCTGATGACACTTTGTCATGGAAAGGTGAAAGTGATGGCAGGTTCACGGTGAGCTCGGCATATAGTAGACTTGTGCAGTCGAATGATCTGGGTGTTGGTATGCATGTTGTGTTACAAAGGATTTGGAATGTAATTACACGAGAAAGGGTGAAAATCTTCCTCTGGTTAGTAGTGCACCAAGTTATTTTGAAAAACTAGGAGCGTTATAGACGAAGGATGACAACGAATACTACCTGTGCCGTTTGTAATGGAGCGGCTGAGCCTATCTTACATGTGTTACGTGATTGCCTATCTATTGCAGGTATATGGCACCAGATCGTACCATTAAGAGCCCAGGATGCGTTCTTTGAAGCCCTTCTTTTGCAATGGGTTTATGAGAATCTACGAAAAGGACCAATGTCGACACTTTTTCAGTTATAGTTTGGTGGAATTGGAAGTGGAGGTGCGGTTATGTATTCGGTGTGACAGGTCGCTGTAGAGACAGGGTGGACTTTGTTCGGAAGTTGGATGCAGAGACCATTAAAGCACATTAGTATTCACACACTAAACAGGGGAGAGCGAAGCGTTTCCACTATTAATGTAGGTTGGAAGAAACCGGACCCGGGTTAGACTAAAATCAACACGGACAGTGCAGTAAGTGAGGGATTGGAAATCTCAATGGCATGGAATATATTAAGAGACTCAGCGGGTACTTGGATGGGAGGATTTGCGGTACATATTGGGATATGCTCAGTTCCTTTAGTTGAGCTTTGGGGGGCCTATTATGGACTGTGGTTAGCTTGGAGAAAGGGGACACGGAGAGTTATCTTGGAGATTGACTCCAAGTGTGTGGTTGAGTTCTTGAGACAAGGGATTCCTAATCATCATTCTTTGTCTTTCCTGGTGTGGTTGTGCCAAGGCTTTTTATCAAGAGACTGGATTGTCAGAATAGAACATGTATACAGAGAAGCGAATAAAGTAGCAGATAGTTTAGCCACTTTTGGTTTTTCTCTTCCTTTAGGGTTTCATTTAGTTGACTCTCCTGAGGAGATTATTCTTTATGTTTCAGATGATTTGTCGGGAATGGTGTTTCCTAGAACAGTTTCTTTGTAATTTTTTTATTCTTTATTCGAATAAATGATAGGGCAATTGCCCTATCTTCAACCAAAAAAAAACATATATTAATTATATATATGATTTTGTCTACTATAGTTCTACTCAATTAAAAGATTGTAGATAACTTAAGCATACAATTTTACAAGGATAATATCACAAGTTCGATGATTTCTTAAAAAATCGAAACATTTCTATCACAATACTCATTTGCAATAAAAAATGAAAATAGAGAAAATGCCAAAAAATTCTCAAAATTTCTCAGTTTTATATTTAAAAATTCTTTAAATAACGTACTTATATTAATTGCACGATTTTACCCCAAAAATATCCAATATTAACTCTCATTAAAGTTTACTTGTGTGCAAGACAAATTAATCAATATTTTTTTTTTGGCATTTTTACATACATTTGAAAATTTTGGGAAACAAAAATAAACACATACATACATTCAACAGAAGGTCAAAATCTGAAGAAAATAAATTGTTTAAATCTAACTGGCTAAATCAAAAATTTCGGTTAGGAGATGGTTTTTTGTTGTTGTTAGAGGAAGACATGTCGACCCTGTACTCGCCAGAGTTCCCACACTCGCTACTTCCACTGTAATCTTGGCTATCGGCGCTCGATCCTCTTGCAAGGAATGAGTTATGCCCCGCTTTTCCTGTTTCATTTAGATCGTCTAGCGACGCGTCTCCCTCTAGAGTCCGAACAATCTGATAAGATCATAAAATGTTGTTTCATAACCTTTTATTTAGACTTTTTATTGTTATTTTATGACTTACTTGGCTCATCTTAGGCCTGCGTCTAGCTGAGTGTCTGATGGCTGCTGCAGCACATGCCACCATTCGTGCCATCTCATGTGGCTCGTATTGGTTTTCTAGTCGTGGATCTACTAGTTCACTGTAATCTTTATCCTGAGCTGCGTTTAAGCATAAGGGTCTTGCCTGTGTATAATAAAATCGCAAATTAAATCACAATGTTATAACAGAGAAAACATTAATATGATGATTATATAAGTAATACTGACCCAATCTACCAAACTATCTTCCATTTCACCAGTGAGATCAACAGGTCGACGTCCGGTAACAAGCTCAAGAAGCATCACTCCGAAGGAGAAAACATCTGATCTATCTGTAAGTTTTCCACTTGACGCATACTCTGGAGCCAAGTACCTGTCAATTGTATTAGAATTTGAGATGCTTTATTTGAGTTAAATGTTCTTCAGAATTAAAGCTATAGCTATTGAAATATGAAAGAATAGTCTTCATCATCTCGCTAGGTGTTCTTTATTACCCAAAAGTTCCCATAATACGAGTGGAGACATGTGTAACGTTGTCTTGAGATAGCTTCGCTAACCCAAAGTCCGCAACCTGAAGAGTTGAAGTAGTTCAATGATAATTAAACTAAAAAAAAACTATAAGCAATATGAGTTATAACTAGGTCCGGTCCAATTGTTACCATATCAATACTCTAATCCAAAAAATAAAATGTGTCGTTTGTTGTATATATAAAAAAATCGGATAAAAATAAAATAACTGTAAAATTAGGTCAATTAATTTTGGATCCTACATATATTTATTCATAATATATCTATATTATCTATTAACTAATGTTTATATTCAGATGTTTTAATGAGAAAAAACTAATGCTCTAATCGCTGGCTGATGTGGCTTACGTCACATGTCAATTCTAATAATAACTCACACGCCCAACATGGAAGATAGGTCATAGAAATTCGGGTTTAAGGTCTCAAAAAAATTGACCCGGTTTTGGGGTGTAATTGTTTTTTAATGCAGAAAATTTATTTTTTCATGTCATAAAGAGCACAAGTTTTGATATATTTAATTAGGGTATTTTATACCTATGGATCTACCCTGATAATACATAAGCATACCTTGGCTTCAAAAGATTCGTCAAGAAGAATGTTAGAAGCTTTAATGTCTCTATGAATGATTTTTGGATGACCTAATGAAGTCCACAAAGTCAAGTAAACAAAATCATGATTCACAAACCCTAATTAAAATCAAAGATATTAGATTATTGAGGTGTTTTGACTCACAATCTTCATGCAAGTAAGCAAGTCCTTTAGCTGATCCCAAAGCAATCTTGAGCCTTGTAGGCCAATCCAGAATATTACCAGTCTGACCATGGAGATGAAACTCAAGTGTATCATTAGGTAAGAACTCATAAACCAACATCCTCTGACCTCCTGCAATACAATACCCAACAAGAGACACAAGAAATCTATGATGAACTCGGCTAATGATCTCAACCTCAGCCTGAAACTCTCGTTCTCCTTGTCCACTTCCGGCTTTAAGACTCTTCACAGCGATCTCTTTACCACTAGGAAGTATCCCTTTGTAAACATACCCAAACCCACCTTGACCTAATACTCTGGATTGAGAGAAGCCTTGAGTTGCTGCAGCTAGCTCGTCGTAGGTGAACGTGCTATTGTTAAAACCTAGAGCCACAGAAGGGTGAGGTGGTGGTAAAGATGGACCATATGGTCCTGAATAGTTTGAACTCCTCATTTCGCCGCTATTTACGACACCGCCTGAAACTAGCGGTGGAGGAGGTGGTGGCGATGGTTGCCAGCTTCCGGGTGGTGGTGGAGGAGGTGAATTCATCCAGTTATTATTTTGGTTGGAACCAGGATATTGATTAGAGAGATCGCTTGTGTAGTAAGGCATCTGATGCTTCTTTTTCTTTTTACGACAACAACAACAGCAACAGAACAAGATGATAACAAGAAGCAATAATCCAGCACTTGCTGCAATTCCTATGATAGCACCTGTGTTTTGTGCTATGTTACCTCCGCTTGATTTAGGCGGAGCCAGAGATTTCGGTGGGGAAGATGTGCTCTTTTTTGAAGGAGGTGGATGATGTGAACGACCGTTGTCTCCTCCTCCGCTGCCTCTGTTGTTATTGCTTTCACCATTATTATTGTTATTGTTATTGTTATTGTTGTTGTTGCTTTTGTTGCTTTCATCATTGTTATTGTTGTTGTTATTGTTATTGTTTTTGTTGCTTTCACCATTGTTGTTGTTGTTTTGTTTTTGCGGTGATGAGGAGGATGACTTAGGAGGTGGAGGAGAGGATTTTTGTTGTTTTTTGGACGGCGGTGAATTCTCCGCCATAATATGTGTTTAAGCGTTTCTTATTTTTTTTGTTTTTCTTTTTGACGTGAAAGAGAGGAACAAAGAGAAACACAAAAGCTCTTTGTGCATGTCTCTCAAATTCTATTTTAATGAGTGCTTTTAAATTTTTCTCTATATTGGAAATTTCTTCTTCTTGTAGGGTCTATATTAGGAGTATTAATTCAGCCATGCAAATTATGTATTTTCAAAGGTAAACGAAAATCACAGTCAAGAGTCCCATGTTAAATAAAAAATAAATTGATTGGTTTTTACACAACAATGAACACATAAAAAATAAAATAGAAAATGAAAACATAATAATGCTTTCGTTGAGAGTTGAACTCAAGACCTCCCGCTTACTAAACGGGTGCTCTAACCAACTGAGCTACGAGAGCTGTTGGAATGTTAAAACCACATATTTGATAAAAGAAGTATTATAGAAAAATGACCAACCGAATTATTCTCTCGGAATAATAAGACAAAACAGTAGTCGCCTAAGAAATTAAACGACAGATCAGGAAACAGCTTAGACTCTAGAGAAAACAGTACACCGTCTTCCACAAATTTACCAGAGCTTCTCTCAGTTTCTTGATCGGATTCGATGCCGTCCCGTAGACGTACCCTCCTCAAAGTCATCATCCTCGGTGATAGCGGGTTTAGTTTCTCAGATACTCTCTTATTCTTTGTTCATTAATGTGATTGTAATGGTGATTTTGAGCTTTTGATGAGTAATTGAATGGGTATTATTATTTTTCTGGGCTTTGAGATATAACCCACGAATTAATTTCCTCCGCAGTTGATTTGATAAAATTATTCGTGTTGAAATTTGATTCATTGTTTAGTTGGTGAAATATCAGATATTTTTGATGCTATTGGTTTCTTTGGTAAATTGACATGACCTAGTTTAAAAAATCTTGAAACTGGTAACTTGAGTTCACTATACCCCAACTTTAGTCCTCAGATTTTCTTTTCCAAGTTATCTTAATCTCTGATTTGGAAATTTTGGTTCTCCATCAACATGGAATTGAAAACTTACTCAGGATCCTTGGTTTGCTTCCTTTTGAAATTTTGCTTGTTCTTGCCTGCATCTGATTTTTTTAGCTAGACTTTCCAAATTGTTTTGGTTTTGTTAAAAGCGAGAAAACTTTAGTAGGATCATGGTTCTAACAAAGGAGGGAGATTTAGCTGTATGCTTTCGTTTAGTCTTAAATTTTATACATAATGCCAATATGAATATGGCGTCTATCATTGATGATCTGTTGTTACGCTTATTTATTTCAAGTGAAACTAAATTGGACTTCTCTAACTTGTGATTTTGCAGGGTGGGGAAAACCTCTTTGATGAATCAGTATCCTACTACATTAGTCATCTTTTAGCCTGGTTTCGCCAAATCTTTTTTAGAGTTAGATGAGTTTTGGCTTTTGTTTTGGTTTAACACGATAACTTCAGATATGTTAATAAAAAGTTCAGTAACCAGTACAAGGCAACCATTGGAGCTGACTTCTTGACCAAGGAAGTACAGTTTGAAGATCGACTTTTCACTTTGCAGGTTCGTACTTGTGCTCTATCAGTAAATTACTTAATAATATTTTAAGTATGTTGCTAATAGAGTTGTTGACTCCGAAGGGAATGTATAAGGCTAATCTTGTGTGATTACCCTAGACCTATTTTAACTAGTTTTGTAGTAGTGTCAGGAGATTACTGTCTTTGTTTGGCAGAAATCACAAGTCATGTACATTACTTGATGACTCGCTTAGAATCGAAATATTCTCTTGTGCTTCTTAGTGGTGTTCTAACTTCTAACTAACATACCAAAAATATGAAACAAGGATTGTCCCAAGTATTGTGTCTCAGTCCATGGCAGGCAACCTTTCACTTTCATTGCTTGAACAAGAGAACAAAGCTCAAGTAATCCTGGTTCTTTTTTTGCCCATGGGTTTATTACAGATCTGGGATACAGCAGGGCAGGAGAGGTTTCAGAGCCTTGGTGTAGCTTTTTACCGAGGTGCTGATTGCTGTGTCCTTGTGTATGATGTTAACTCCATGAAATCATTTGATAATCTCAATAACTGGAGAGAAGAATTTCTGATCCAGGTTACATATTCATGCTTTTTTCTCACTATCTACAGAATATCACGATAAGTACATCTTTTATGCGGGTGTAATATCTTTTACAGGCGAGTCCATCAGATCCAGAGAATTTTCCGTTTGTTCTTATCGGAAATAAGGTTGATGTGGATGGTGGAAACAGCAGGGTGGTATGTGCTGTACTTAATTTTTCATCAGTTCATTAATTTCTCTGAGCTACCTATATAATTTAATCAGTCTCCAACTTCATCATAGGTTTCAGAGAAAAAGGCTAAAGCTTGGTGTGCTTCAAAGGGAAACATTCCTTACTTTGAGACCTCGGCCAAGGAAGGCACCAATGTGGAGGAAGCTTTCCAATGCATTGCGAAGAACGCATTGAAGACTGGAGAAGAGGAAGAGCTGTAAGTCTTATACATTTCTTACTTCGTACATTGTCTTTAAATGCGGGTTATGGTCTCAAGAATCTCTTTGTGTTTTCTCTTTCACTAGATACTTGCCAGACACGATCGATGTCGGGACAAGCAATCAACAGCGATCGACAGGGTGTGAATGCTAAGGACTGTCACCAGAAGGACATGGTTATGAATGCTGAGGACGAACAAGTATATCATATGTTGTAAATTTCTTTTTCTTATATGGTTAAAAAGGGATGAGAATGAACAAAAAAGGAACCCTAAACGAAATTGAATTGTTTAGTAGTTGTATTATGGGTTTTTATGTTATCATGCTTCTTTTCTTTGTTTGAGATCATTACTTTGATTTCGATACATTGTTGTGATATATCGTCTCTAAAAGTTGTTGGTGTTTTTGGTAAGTTTCAGAACTGTTGTCTGCTTTTACATTTTGGTTTCTAATTTGCTATTCGTTAATTCACCAACTTCCATATCTGAAAAAGCTCAAGTAGAGCTAAAATCATAAACAAATAATTATATTTAGGAATTTATTCGTATTCCATATTTCATTTTATAAAATACAAACACACCTGTCTAAATTCTACGAAAAAGAAGTCAAATCTCAACCTCCTTGGGCTTACCCTTGGACTCTCTCCATCTAAAACCGCTAAAAAGCTCATCCATATCCTCAAGCATCCTCCCTTGCGTCTCCGGCAAGAAGGTGTAGAAGAAAACCCAAGCCGCCGTCGCAATCCCTCCGAACAAGTAAAACGCTCCTCCAGTTGTCATCCCTTTCGACATCGGAAGAAACGTCATCGATATCACACCACTGGTCACTCTGTTCACCATCACCCCCATGCTTGATCCCTGCGATCTCAGCCTCAACGGGAATATCTCCGAGCTGTAAACCCAAGTAATCGGTCCAGCTCCGATCGAAAACGTTGCTACGTAAGTCATCACTGTCGCTATGCTTAATACCACAGCCCACATCACGTTCTTCTCCGTCTGGTCTATTATTGTTAAAGAGGTTCCTAATGTCGCCAGAGACAGTACCATTCCTCCGAAGCTGGTTAGAAGCAACGGCCGTCTTCCGACTCGATCGAGGAGGAAAGTGGCGACCAGTATGAACAACGTCTTCACTACTCCGACTGCTACGGTAGCTAGAAGCTGCTGATGATCGGTTTTGAGACCGGCGGTTTTGAAGATCCGCGGCGAGAAGAGGACAACTGCGTCAATTCCGGAAGCTTGTTGGAAGAAATGGATTCCAATGGCGGCGATCATAACACGACGGACGGCTGGAGTCGGACGGATTAGAAGCTCTTTCCACACTCCTTCCCCGTGGCTGTTCTTCCTCGTCACCTGTAACAAGTACGAAATTTAGGGCTAAATTGAGAAATTAAGGCAAAAACTAGCCGTGTGTTTTACCTGAACGACGTCGTCGTGACAATCGGCGGGAATTCCGGCGGCATGTTTGATGTCTTCGAGACGAAGAGCGGATTCGGCGAGAGAATCAGAGGTTTTGTCGAGAACGCGTTTGGCTTCTCTGAGACGGCCTTGCATAACGAGCCACCGTGGAGATTCCGGCATAGCGAGAACGCCAATGGCGAGTATAACGGAAGGCACAGCTCCGACTCCAAGCATGAGTCTCCATCCCAGCTTCAGAGGAAACTTCGAGAAGACGAGGTTCGATACATACCCGAGCATTATTCCGGCATTTATGAACACCTGTACACGTCACTGCCACGTCAGATATTACTTATTTTTCTTCTTTGGTAGAAAAAAAAATAATAAACCTCGGGGAAGGAGGTGAGGAAGCCACGGGAAGACGCCGGAGAGACTTCGGCGGTATAGACAGGTGCTATCATGAGTGCATATCCGACGCCTATTCCAGCGACGAACCTCCCGACCATGAGGAAAGCGTAGTTAGTGGCGAATCCCATGAGGAGTGCTCCAGCAAAGAATATAGCTCCCGCCAAGACGATTGTGTATCGCCGACCAATCCAATCGGAGGTTCTTCCGGCGGCGCCAGATCCGAGAAGCGAATATATGTTGAGGCTTCCAGCCAGAATCCCGATTTGAAAGTCATTGATCTTCAAATCTCTCTTGATATAGATCATTGCTCCACTCATCACTCCAATATCTGCCAAAATATCATAAAATTTCATTTTCTTGCGTTGACCGGAAAAGATATTAACAAGAGGGCTAACCATAACCCAGGAGGATGGAAGTCATGGAAGCTAAGATTGCACACGCAAATGCATATTTGTTCCTCTTTGGTTTCACCGGTGGTGGCGGCGGAAGTTCTTGCTTTTCCGGCGTGGAACCTGTCATTTACAGAGGTCGGAGAGAGAAAAAGCCGTGAGGATTTAGTATACTGACGAGAAGATAGTGGTAATCAAGTGAGTTATTAAATAGACGTATGTGTTCAACGAAAAGGGCAAAACCGTCCAATATTATGGGGAAAAAAATGTGCAAATATATATGTATCGTTACATCTAATGTTTCTTTTACAACAAAACAAAAGTATCAGCAGAGCAATCCGAGCTAATAATACATACATGCGTGATACATTTCATTAGTCAACAACCATAAAATAATTTGGAGGGTTTAAAGGTGACCACAAAAAGCTAGTTGTTGTCCATGTAAAAATCAGATCATAATACGAATCTTCCAATGACCTACTCTGAAGGTGGCTTATTAAACATAAGAAAAACAAACTAAACATTAGATGGATCGAATGGCATACAAAAGGTTGCGGAAAACCTTTGATTCGCCGGATAGTCGTGGATCGAAGCGGACCACAGAAGTTGCGGAAGACTTCTGATATTCCAGGGGTTCTTTGGATATGACACACCAAAGAAGGATGCTGCTGGATATTACACACCAACAGACTTGAAAGGAACTTAGATATTACGCACTAAGAACCCGGATGCTCTACTGGATATTACACACCAGCAAAAACTTGAAACAACCTTGGATATTACACACCAAGGCACCTTGGATATGACACACCAAGGCCAAACTCCTACTGTATATTACGCACCAGCAGAATTTGAAAGATATTACACACTTTCAAGGATCCAAAATTCATAGATAAATATTGGATGAGTTTACAATGAGTTTACAACCATTTAAAAGAGACACATTTACATAATAAATTTCGTACAAGACTCAAGAGATTAAAGACTTGACTCTTTGACTCAACTCTTGGTCTTCCATGACTCTTTATCTTCATAATTGCGTACATGATAATCTACATGGGCTTTTGTGACGAGGCCGGACTTGTTAGAAAGATAACTTCCAGGAGAACAACTTTCATGAAGAGCCCAAGTCCAAATTCTAAGTGTAAGGACTTGAAAACTCATCACCTTTGCAGCCCAATTATTCTGCCAGCGAAGTTAGATATGTCTTCTGTATAATGCGCATAACTTTCTAACCGTTTGGCCAATTCTTGTCATTCTGGACTTGTTAGAAATATAATTCAAATATCTACAACTCTTATGAAGAGCATAAGTCCAAAATCACACCTTAAATGCATGAAAACAAGCCATCTTTGAAACGCACAGAATTTGGCCGAAATGTCTAAGCCGGTTCATATCAGATCAGGTTGGGGTTTGACTCGGTTTTGGATCAATAAAAAATTAAATCTATCGAATCGGCAAAAAATTCAGGTTAATTTGACAAAAATTTGAAAACCAACGACTCAATTGAACCGTGTTAAATTTAATTTAATTTTTAAATAACAAACTTTTAATTAACTGTAAATTTTAACATTTTTCTAATAAGTTTTTAAAGTACATAATAGAATGTAGTGTTCTTGATAGCCTTTTAGAATGTTCAATGAAATAATTAAAGTGAATTTTTAAGTGTCAAATTCACAATATAACAACATATAACTTTTAGATTTATTTTTTGTCAACAATAGTGTATTAAATTAAGAGAACAATACAAGAGATCAAGGACCTCACAATGGGGAAGTGACACACCCATAGGCGAATCTATTAAAGAGAGAGAGGATGCATGTGCCCCGAGAGAATTTTAAAAACCATTTATTATTTAGCCCAAAATTAATTATGTCTATTAAATTTATAAATGAATCATCATTCTTCCCTAAATTTTAAATAGGTACCCCCACTAAAAAATAGATTAAATCTTCTGTAAGAGAAGAAGATGTTTTAACTAAGCTAGAAGAAAGACGTCTCATAATGGAACTTCAAAAGCGAAGAAGGAAATACCTTCTACCGGATAACAAGCCTTGATCTTCCCGTTTTAAATGCACGCATGCAAAGCAGGAAAAGATTGGAAGGACCATACACCATAGTAGATGTCTCCTAGGTTCTAAAGTACAATTGTTGACAAATTTATTAAAAATTATAGAAACAAACAGAAACTTTTAACACAACTTTATTTACCTAGACCCAATGACCCAAACAGACAAAAAAGCCACGTGGTTTACATGCAAGAGCTCCGCCGCATATCCAGGGAGCCACCAACCTCTAACGGAGGCGGTAGACGCCAAGAGACATGCGACACCCAACCACCATTCCGACGAGAAGCACCATGACAGCTAAGAGTCTGACAAGCAGAAGGTCGAGCAACAAAAACGTCCCCGAAATTCTGCCAGATCCGGTTCGACCAAACTAGCCCTAAGTTGACTGCAATGAGATCTCCGTAGAAACAACACGATACCACCCACTCTAGGCTTGAGAGCAGCATCAACACCGCATGCAATGGTGGTGACGATCGAACCTGCATAGAAAAAGGAAAAACAGGAGAACAAGAGAGGATTGCAAAAGCTGGGCCTTGGAGCAACGAAAGCAGTAGTCGTGAAGGAGGGGGAAGACCAGATAAAGCGAAACCGGCATGAGATGGAGGTGTTGGAACTCAAATTTTTAACAATGAATTTTACCAATGTTCCGGCAAGTTCTCCGGTGAAGACGTTCACCGGAATGACCGGATTATAAGTGCATCGGAATCCTTGTAACGAGCACTAAAATATAGAATATTCATTTGTCAAAATTGAGTGCATTTTGAATGAGAAATGGAGATGTAAAGAGATCAACTTAAAAGTGTTGACTTAGTGTTGACTAAGCACATTAAATGGTTTTTATCCCATATTGCTAGTTGAAACATTTTTTCACTAGTATATATATGGAAGTGTGCATGTTTATAT
>OVBE01002349.1:0-31063 GCA_900406425.1 Iberis pinnata | reverse complement strand
TGATAAGTTTTGATGTAGGTTTGCCTTTAGTTTGAATAACTTCTAACTGACCAACACGATTTGTTAGGTATGATATTATCATGTGATTTTGATAACAATATACTAACTGTTTACTGATTTCGATAACAATTCGAACTACATATATATAATTGAACAATACTAAATATATATAAGATAATGTTTAATATAAGTATACACGATAAGATCGTATCACAATTAATATATATGCCAAAAATGTTAATATAAGATATTTTTAATATAAATTATTATATATATCAATGTGACAAACTTAATGTGATATCTTAACTATAAATTCCACGATAAAATAATATAAGGATTAATCCATATCAATTAAATGTGTAATGTATTTTATGAGGTATTTATAAACAACTTGCTAACCTTGATACATTATTCATCCATCTACTCATACTACAACATATTTAAAATTTCGTCAATGACTTCAAAGAAAAGAAAAGCGTCTATCGATTCCTTACCTGAAGATATTATGTTAAAGATTTCTTCACATGTTGCTGCTTCTTCTTTGTTAGCAATGGCTAATCTCAGTGTAGTTTCGAGATATTTTAAAAAAAATATGCGACGAACCATATGTTATTTCTCGAGCATCACTTCATGAGATCCCTCTTCTTCCATGGTCTCAAAATCCTATAAGATTCTCAAAATTTCTTAAGAGATGTCGAAAGAACGGAAATCCCGATGCTTTGTACCCTAAAGGACTCATTAAGTATTTTATAAAAAATCAAAAAACTGATGGACTCAAATATTTTTCCAAGGCTGCAAAGAAAAGAAATCAAGAGGCAATATACGTTTACGGTTTGATCCTAATATGTCTTGGTCTCGATACAAAACATAAGGGTCTAAAAATATTGTCTAGTTTGATAAAACCGTTGATGTCAACAACGACAAAGGGACTTGAAGAACTCTGATACAAATTTAGAGAACATCTTTGGTGGCGTGGCAATTCAGTCATGAAACAACTTAAAAGATCATACATTCACGAAAAATGTGTATGCAACGGTCGCACAACGAAATTCTTACTAAAGAACTGCGCACGACATCAATACGGCGAGGGCAACGATATGATTACTTTCAGCATGTGAAGTTTGTCTATGACATCACGAAGTTGAACATTTCTACGATAATATTAATTTTAATATTATGAATTAGAATTTTATATGTTTTTGCTTTTTTATTTAAATTTAATAATTTTAGATTATATATAAATTTAATTTTAATTTATTATTATTCTTATCTATTATTTAAACGAACGTGATTCACGAACAAATAATTAAGACTATGCATATAAATCATAAAATTTGTATATAAATTATATATAATAAACACAATATATATTCTTAATATACATATAAACATGTTTAAATAAATAATTATTATAATATGTCAACTAATAAAAAATAACATAACTCATTAATTAATATCACGAATATTTAATCACAATAAAAATTTTATTATGATACTCGATAAATAATCGAATAGTTTATCTATATAATTATGAATTTAACGAATCAATATATCAGTTAATTAAAAATATATATTCAAGTTTTTTGTAATTATCGATGCGAGAATGTGAGAATAAAAATATATAACAAATTAACTAAAATTTAAGATATTAATAAATCGTAATAAATGTTATAATAAAAAATATAAGATAATCAATTTAAATCATGTTCAAGACTATGAAATATTTATCTCGTGTCATATCTGAAACTACATGTAAATCTGAATTTAACATTACTTGTGTGCAATTGTAAGCAGTTGTAACTCGCCACTTCCCCTTATTCTTTTCAATTTTTGTAAATCTCATAACACAAATAATAATTTTAAGAGGATGTGCTGAAAGATCGGCCAAGACTCTGTACGCATAATCCCTTGGTAGATGACATGTCNGCATAATCCCTTGGTAGATGACATGTCATAAGAATACCCCTAAACACAAAATTAAAAATACGTTAGCAATTCTCGTATAAAAAATAAAATATAGACAATAAATATATATATATATATATATATATATATATATTTAACTTACTTGTCATTTTTTATTTCGAAATCGATAGATNNNTGTCATTTTTTATTTCGAAATCGATAGATCCCCATCGCAAATCGTATATAGGTGACAGAAGACAAACGAATCTACCAACGTTAACAACTTGTCCGATTAAATCTATTTACACATAAATATAAAATAAATTAATTTATAACCGACAAATTTAAATTATGATATACGGTAACAAAAACGTACTCACACAGTAACACAGAACAAGTATTCCATTATTGATATCATCAAAATCAATAAAATTAAAATAACTGTTATCACTCCTAGACGAAATTGTTCTAAAAGTTGTCGTTGGTTTCCACACGATTTTGAAATCATGTATTGTCGGACGGAAATAGCCAGTAACAGAAACTAATTTGAAGTCAGACAATATAATCCAATCACCCTCTTCAAATTTAGATCGTATATGTGCAATAAACTCTTTTTAATGGTTGCTTGTATATGGTTCCCCTATATAACAATGAGAAGTTAGTTAAACAAACATATAAATCAAACGAAGATTAACAAATGTATCAAATATTTTGGCTAAACCTGTTCATCTGACAATATGAGTTCTAAAGTCTCATATTCATAATCAAAATGATCGAATATCCTCAAGACTTTAACACGAGTTCTCCACTCATAAAATCGAGGATTTAAAAGAGTAACATCAGTGAAAGACAACCGATGATCTGAGTTATGGTGAGCCATAGAAAGAAAATAAGACATTAGCTCGCTAAAGAAAAACGAAAATATTGTATATGAACAAAAATATAGAGCTCATACGATATTTATAATCCATAACAATATCTAAACTATATATTATAGTTTTAGATTCATAATATACAATATTTATTAGATTAAAGATAAACAGAAATATATGATTATGTTTATCAAATTGTTATAATAATTAAAAAAATTATTAAAAATATATACCAAAAACAGTGGTGTTTATATTTATATAAAATTTGTTTTGGAATAAAAACTATCGATCAATAATCAAAATAAATTTGAAAATACATTGATCGACTATTCTTCAAGATACGAATATCGAATATCAACAAATATACAAAAAAACAATATATTAACAAACAATTGATACAATTTATTAAATATGATATAAATTATCAGATAATTACAAACAAATTAAACTGAATTAAAAACATATAATATACTAAATAGTGAGATATTATCATAATCTTAAACATCCTAAAGTTATATATAAACGAATCAAGAATATGAATCAAACAATATATATATATATATATATATGTTTATATATTAATTCTATCTTGCCCATGAAGATATTTTTAAAATTTAGATTATTGGTGATTATATCTACGTAATTTATTACGATAACGTTGTTTAAAAAATATAAAGAAAGTGATTATTTTTAATACGTTAGAATTTATTTTGTTAATTAATAAGATGAAAAGTTACATAAATTGAATAATAACATGCTAAACCAAATTAATTCATTTTATACTATACTTAATCACACAATAAAAGATTTTCATAATTAATATTTTTAATTTCTCTTTGCCATATCGAAAAATAATAAATAAAAATTCGACGTTTATTTTTTAAACCATGTAAGAATCGATTATCGGTAATTATATACGTTCATTAAATCATATTAAACTATTTCAATCAATCGAGAATAAGAAAGAATCAGAGGAGAAGGTCGAAGAAGATATAGAAATTACAGAAAAAGATGAAAAGTCAAAAATTGTGAGTTTTAATTATTTAAATAACAAACAAAATAAAAGTAATATAAACTAATAAAATTTATTAAAGATAAAATAAAAAATATAAACCATTCGTTTATAAAACAAGTCATTCATGCCGATAAATCATATGAGATGAACCGTTATTTTCATCAGTACGTTTATAAAATATACTATCAATATCAACAACAATGTTGCAATCAAAAACCAAGTAGTCCATACGCCGTGAACTCGAAGATGCAATAAATAAGAAATATTGTCGACCTTATACAAAAAAAAATCAATGATATTTGGTTTAGACCACATAATATAAAACAATATATATTAGGTTTAGATAAAAAAATATATGATAATAAAAATTAAATTCTTATAAACCATACAAATTTAAACACATCACAAATATATTTTATTAATTAAATAGAATACTAAAAAATTTTAAAAAATTTATATCATAATTATAACCGTATCGAATAAGATATTATAAGTAATTAATACAATAATTATAACGAAAATAATTAAGAATAATTAAAATAACAACAATAAAATATTTAAAAATAACGTAATAATAAAATACAATATAAATAAAAAATTAATATATAATCATTTGATAAAATATATTATAATATAATTTTCAGATAAAAAAATAAACAAACTAACCAAAAATTCCGAATAATCAACTATATTATTTTCAACAACTATACAAAAAATTGGGATATACAAAAATATGTCGATTAAAATCGATTTGATCAACAGAAAATTATATGAATTATCTTATTATAATTTAATAAATTAGCAATTTCTATCTGAATTGACAAATCATATTTTTAGTTATTATCGATTCATTATTTAACGTCTCAATCAGTTTTTATAACTGCCATCAATTTTCGATATAAATCTAAATCTTAAATATAATTAAGTTAAGTTAAATTTGATAATTATTTAATTTATTTCATTAAGTTTTATTAAATGGAATACTAACAAAATTTTTAAATCACCATAAACATATATTTTAACCATCAATTTATACAATTATAATATATATTATAACAAAATTAATATAATATATTAAATTAACAATATAAAAACATATAAAAAATATATTGATAATACAATATTGATACAGCAAATTAAAACATGTAAACAATAAAAACAACATACCAGTGATCATATCCATATGCATAATGTCTCTAACAAATTTTAAAGAGAATCTAACATCAATAATCTCAAGTAATATAGAAATGTTTCCCATCAAACCTAAAAACATAAAATTTAAATTTAACAAATAAAAAAAATCATAAATTATAAAAATAATATAAATAACTAATTTAATACAATAATACATATAAATTATATTTAAAGATATATGTATATAATGATAATATCGTATATGTTGTTATTCGAATATAATAACAAAACTAAAGAAAATCTAACACCAATTATATCAATTAATGTAAATACGTTTACTCGTTAACAAAAAAAAAATTATAATTTAACAATTAAAAACGATATTAATAAATTTATAAAGTAACATAAATAACCAATTTTATCACGATAATACATAAATTTATATTTAGATATATATAGATAAAATAACATTATATATTTTATTATTTGAATCCAATAGCAAATTTATTATAACGATAATAAATGTAAATATATAAAATAAAATTATATAACAATCACTTTTGATATCACTAATAAATAAATAATAATAATATTAAAAATATAATATATCAATATAACAAAATTAATACAGTAAATTATAACAAATAAAAAATAAAAATAGCATACCGAATATATCAATATGAATGACATTTCTAATAAATTTTGAAGATAATATAACACTAACATTATCAATCAACATAGTCACGTTTCCCAGTGATTTTAAAAACAAAAAATTAAAATTCAACAACTAAATACAATAGTTGTTAATTATAAAATAATATAAATAATTAAATATAATAAAATATTACGATAAATTTATATATTAAAATTATATATAAATATATATGTGATTAAAGATAATATTTTATATTTGTTAATCAAATATAATATAAATTTTATTATAAACGATTAAAAATCATTACATATATAAATAAATATATGTAATACGATAAAATTATATATAGATATATATAGATATTAATAATATATTATATTTTTTAATAAAATATAATATTATGTAGATATTGATAATATTTTATATTTGTTGATAAAATATAATATAAAATTTAATATAAACGATCAAGAATTAATATATCAAATAAAATTATATAATAATCACCTTTTATATTTATCTTGTCGTCTAAATATAATTCAAGAATCGAAGGTCGAGGTTTCCACATTTTTAGTATACGATTCCATACGAATCGTGATGCTAAATCTAAAATTAAAACATTATCATCTCATTAATTATAACTAACAAACAAAAGTATTTGAATACGTAGAAAAACTAACCATGTGTGTTGATAAAATTGTCAAAAACCAAGCATCGATTATAGGAACGGATCATAACACGACTCCCTTGACTAATAAGCAATCGAGACATAATAACCTATAATAATAACAAAACATAATACGATAAGCCATTATTAAAAAAAAACGTAATCATGAACGAATGTAACAAATTGTATGTTTTACGATCGAGTGCACCCAACATAATGAGTCAAAATAGTCATAAATTAATTAATTCATGTCTCATCATACAACAACAGTTTAGAATAAAGACCTCTAACGATCAGTTGACAGGATCATATTCTCTATTAGTTGCTGCATAACCACATAAACTAATTTCATACATGAAATTTCGACCACAATTATATTAGAAACAACTCAAATCTAATAAAACAAAAAAACAGAAAAAAATATATATCGAAAAAAAAACAGACGAAAAAAAAACCTAATTATAGACTTCTATGAGCACATGTGAATGAGTTTGAGGTCGCAGGAGAGGTCTATTTATAGGATGAAGTCAGAGAGTATTCTAGAAAAATCTAGAGAATATAATATATTTTATGATCAAATCTTACTAACCTATAGATTATCTACATACATAAATTAATACAAAAATACAAAATAAAAAAATGCCACGTTTTGCCACGTAAGTTTTTTTTACGACTAAGCCGAAAATTACTCTATGTGCGACAAATAAGCAAAGTTACTTCCGATTTAATATATAAGATATAAGTTTAAGATGGTTTTATTATAACTAAAATATCCGGCAACAAAACTATAATCAATTAACTTAAATTTTTTTTTGTAACAAGACATTAGATTCCCGACACTATTTTAAGCTATTAAGTTTTGCTATCTCTTTTCTGAAATATTAGCGTTTGTATTGACGAGTAGCCAATTGTAGTTCCACGTCAATGCTTTCTTTTAGTAGCCGGCTTTTAGCGGTTGTTGCTGGTTTTTTGTCATTCTCCTCAGCCGGGATTCGTCCAGTAAAGTGTTTGGTTTTTCTGGGGTATGTACAACTTTAGCTTAGGTCTTTACTGTGTGGATCATGTTGAGTTCCATGCTTCATTTTTTTTTTTTTTATAATTAAATGCTACTTTAAAATAAAGCCCATGGCCCAAAAGTTGTACAAAAGAGTCATAATAGCCTATACGAATGAGAAACCAGCAAGAAACACTTTGAAGCAATAGCATAAAGAGTAGAAAGTGGGTGAGGAAACAATCCCATTTAATATCTTATATAATTGAACCAGGTTTCCAGAAAATACTGCTTTCTTGAGCGAATGTGGTAGGGCTGGGCATATAAAGCGAAATCCAAAATCCGAACCGAAATCGAACCAAAAAAACTGAAACCGAAATCGAAAAGTTCTTCCAAATAATCCGAACGGTTCCTATATATCTCAATCCGAAAAACCGGTTCTAAACCCGAACCGAACCGAAACCCGAAAGTATAACCGAAAAATTCGTATATATATATGACTATATATGTAAATTTTAATCAGATAGTTAGGATTTTATGTAGAAAAAAAACATTTTTAGTAAGGTAACTAGGATATTTATGGTTTTTGTCCAATATTTTGGATTTTTAATTTGATTAAGTTGGATTTTTTTTTTATGAAATGTTAAATTTATATATCAAAAGAGAAAAGTTTATGTACAAAAAAAGTAGCAAAGCAACTTGTATAGAAAGTAGGGAAAACTGGGATGCCGGGTTGCCTCGTTAAAACCTCATTCTAGAAAACCCAATAGAACAAAACTAGAATGAGGAAAAAGAGTACAACCCCAAAAGGCGAGAAGTCGATAGAGCTGGATCAGAAGACGTGGGAAAACGTGGAAAAACTAGTGGTAGATTCATAGATGATGATATTGCCGCCATAGATTGGGAAGATCATGTAGCGCCGAAGTGGGAGGGTAAGATAAACCCTCAAGTCTGTTGGCGATCGTTCGCGTGATGAGAAATCAGAGTGAAGCACTAGTGATATGAGAGCGTCCATGTCTTCGCCCATTCCTTTCACGCCATATGTAGTAGATTGTTGTCTGAAAACAAAGTCGGATAAGAACACTGTCCATGGCGTTCAGTGTTCGGCGACGAAGAAGCAATAATGTTGTGGTCCAATCGGGAGTGATGAGGCCGGGAAGTATACAACTTGTCAGGTCAATCCATATGGTGAATGAATATGGGTAGGCGAAGAACAGGTGATCCCGCGTCTCATCTCTTTCGCCACACAAGGTGCATGATTGTTGTATTCCCCAGGCACGCATTCGTTCACCCGTCGATAACCTGTCAAGGATAGCAAGCCAAGCAACAAACGCATAACGGGGAATATGATGGGAAAACCAAATCGACTTAGCCCAGCTAACGCGAGGGTAAGAAGTGCATATCTGGGCCCATGTCATTGTGGATGAGTAAACCAGTTTGTAGAGATCTTGTCCATGCTTCCATAAAGGAATATCCGCTCTTGCTTCGGGATTTGGGAGGGGAAGGGCTGTGACGAGATCATATAGGAGTCTATGCGGAATGCTTCGAGATCGTTGGATACGCCACCTTGTGAAAGTAGCTGCCTCTGCTACCGATGCGCAGTGGGGAATTGCCAGCTCCTGAAAACCCGCCTCACCTGCACGGTCAATAAGAGGACCAAGAGTGGACCAGGAATCATACCAGAAGGATGCACTATGTCTGTCGCGGAGCTCGAAATGAAGAAAGGTAGCTGCCAATGGTCGAAGTTTGAGAAGTTTACGCCACATCCATGAACCCCTGGTAGATTCTGCGACGTCCCATAAAGTAGAGTGGCGAAGCAGATAATGACGTGTCCAGGCTGACCAAAGAGAGGGTGTGTCTGTGAAAAGCCGCCAGATAAGCGAGAGAGAGAAAACAACGGAGGTGTCCTCAAAACGTCGTATCCCGAGACCGCCTTCGTCTTTTGGCCGACAGACATCCTCCCAGCTTACTTTAGACCTGTGGTGATTATTCGCTGTTCCTGACCATAGAAAAGAACTGCAAAGACTGTTAATAGTACGTAAACACCGCTTAGGCAAGCGAAAAGCTGATTGCCAGAAATTCACTGTACTCACTATAACTGACTTAATCAGTTGGAGACGCCCTGCAAAAGAAAGCAACTTAGCAGACCAGGAGTTAATATGCGTACGAATTTTATCAATTAATGGCACGTACGAATTTTATCAATTAATGGCGCATAATCAAGATAGGTAAGAGACTTGGTGAGTAAAGGGAGACCAAGATACCAAACCGGGAGTGAGTCCCGACGAATGCCCAAGGAGTCTACATATTGGTTCAAACCTGAGCTCGGAGTTCCGGTGATGTAGATTGTGGATTTAGACAAGTTGAGAGTGAGACCCGAAGCCTGCCCAAAGTCGTTCATGACACCAATGATTCCCATGAGGGAAGAGAGCTCACCATTGAAAAAGATCAAAATATCATCAGCGAAGCACAAGTGAGTCAAACCAAGATCACGACAATGAGGGTGGTATCCAAAACGACCAGAACCTGCCGCAACATTGAGAAGAAGAGACAAGACGTTGTTAGCAATAACATAGAGATATGGGGATAGGGCACAACCTTGGCGAATGCCACGAGCACTCGGGAAATATCATGCTGATTCGCCATTGATGGCAATAGAGAAAGTGGCGGTGGAGATGCAAAGATAAATCCAATGGATGAATCGTGATATGAAGTCCATGGCTCTAAGCACCGCAATGATGAAACCCCAATTCAATGTGTCAAAAGCTTTTGAGATGTCCAGCTTTAAGGTACAACGGGAAGAGAGGGTGGGCTTGTGGTAATCTTTCACTACCTCCGAAGCTAGTAAAACATTTTCGAGAAGTAATCGACCCTTCACGAAAGCACTCTGATTGGGATCTATAAGGGCTAGCAGACTCAGCTTCAACCTATTAGCCAGAATTTTGGATATCACCTTGTAGATAACATTGCAGCAAGAGATGGGTCGATAGTCGTAAATCGATTAAGGGTTATCCCCCTTTGGTATTAGCGCAACCAAGGTAGCATTGATACCACGAGGTAGGAAACCATAGAAGAAAAACGACTGAACTGCAGCTACAAAATCAGAGCCAATAATAGACCAAGAAGCCTTATAGAATTCAGAAGTATACCCATCAGGACCTGGTGCTTTGTTGGAGGGCATAGAGAACAGAGTATACTGAATCTCCAATGCTAAGACTGGGCTTGTCATGACTGCAGAGAGAGAGTCTGGCAGACGATATGTGATGAGGTCGGCAAGGGACGGTGAAGATAGGGGAATGACTGGGATGGTGGTCTGGAGAAATGCTTTAAAATGGTCAACTGCCACATTTTTAATCATTTCAGACTTTGTGACCATGTCTTTTGAGGGAAAGGTAAGGGACCGTATAGTGTTGTGAGATGCCCGAGAGGCAACTACACGATGAAAGAAACATGTATTGTGATCACCTTCCCGGAGCCAGGTGATGAGGGATTTCTGCTTGTAGAACTGCTCCTCAGCAAGAGCAAGAACACGCCAAGAGTGAGCAACCTCGGATTCTAGAGCCATGTTTGCGGATGAAGGGTCCAGAAGGACTGAGTTTTGTACAGCGCATAGGTGATCATAAGCCAACCGGAAACGGGTACTGATATCGCTGTAAGATGCGGCATTGAGATATCGCAGGTGGAATTTGAGGGATTTAAGCTTGTTGTGGAGGAACTTCAAAGCGAGACGAGAATGAATGATAGGGGAGTGGGATTGCCATGCATCCGAGGTAACCTGCAAGAAAGAGGGGCTATCAGTAAGATGGTTGGGGAATTTAAATGGCTTACGCTTAGAGATTGTAGGGGAGGAAAAATGAATAATGCATCGAGCATGATCAGAGATGACATTAGACTCAAACGCTGCGAATGCACGTGGATACGCTGAGGTCCATGTATTGTTGACCATGGCTCTGTCGAGCTTCTTGCCAATGGGATCATTCTCACGATGGTTCCACCAAGTAAAACAAGGACCTACATAGGCCAAATCAACTAAATCACAATGATGTATGAAATCATGAAACTGCATCATGCCTAAATGTTGAGTTCGAGAAAGAGAATTAGAATGCTCAGAAAGAGATATAATCTCGTTAAAGTCCCCGCAGATGATCCAAGGGACAGGTTGGCCACCATAAAGATAGTGTGTTTCACGGAGCGCTGTCCATAGGTGTACCCGCTTCGCCTGAAAATTCGAAGCATAGACACAAGAAATTAGAATAACATCACCAGAATCCAAAGTGACAAGAACTGAAATAACTTGTGCCGTCACAAGCAACTGCGTAACAACAAGACCCAGTTTCCAGCAAACAAAAATACGTCCAAGCCGATGGACGTTGTAGTTTGAAATTGCGTTCCACTCAGGAAGTGCTGCCTACATATAAGCCGGGAAATTTATTAGTTGAACACGTGTTTCCAATAAACAACCAAATTGTTGGTTAGTAGAGCGAATCCAATTCCGGACAATATCATGCTTCCATGATTGATTAAAACCCCGGGTATTCCAAGAAAAAAATCGACATAACCACTAGTTCCTCCTAAAGGAGACATGTGATGATTTCTTGGCAGTCGCGTGTTTAGATAGTTTTCGAGAAGTGGTGATGGCTGGTTGGTCTTGCTGTTTTCCTTTTGCCTTGACAAGATAACGAGAAACAGAAACATTATCAAGGTGGGTAGTGGCTGTAGAATCTGTGATGTCACTTATTTGTCCCTCTTCCAAGTCATCTTCATTATCGTCATCGAGAACAAAAAACCGAGATGGGGAAAAAGAAGCAGCGGCCGTGACTAATGGTGGAGGAGGTGGTGGAGAGGAAGACGAACGCCTATGACGTGCTACAACGGACCATTCAGACTGAGTTGGCACGATTGGTGCATGGAGTTACGATTCCATTACCGTCGAGGAAGAGGGAACATCAACTGTCGAGACATTAATGGTCGAAGAAACCATTGAAGAAAGAGGTGGAGGCAAGTATTCCAAGGTCGGATCCATTAGTGAAACAGTAGCATGGGAAACTGATGTTGTGACGGTAGCGATAGTAGAAGCTTGAACGGGAATGGATAGTGAATGATGCGCCAGAGTAGTTGAAATGGAGTGGTTGATAGCGCCAGTTGTAGTAGCACCAAAAGCTTCAAGACCTGCCACAGGAAGAGTAGTAACATTGTTAGGAACAAAAAGACTTTTAGTAATCTTTAACAAATCAAGCTAACAAATCAAGTTGGATTTTAGCTAAGTTGTTCGGATAATTTGGATTTTTTACAGATATTTTGGAGTTTCGGTTCCATTTCGGATCCTAATAAAAATGAAAAAACCGATCCGAACCCGAATGGATCCGAACCGAATTCAAACCAAATTTTTAAATAACCCGAACAGTTCCTATATGCCCCTAACCGAATTATCCAAAATCCGAATTATCCGAACCGAAATCTGAACGCCCACCCCTAGAATGTGGATAGCATTGGAGTTGTTAAGAGATGAAGACGTGGATGTGGAACTATGATCCAGAGAGGCAAGTTTGGCTTTGATAATGACATGAATTTCCTAAATGACGATAGCAACTGGTTTGGATAGAGCATTATGGAGCTTAATGTTGTTGCGTTCTTTCCATATCAAGTACACTCCTGCCTGAAACATCAGTTTACAAAATGATAGTCAATTTCTTATGAGGGAGATTGATTAAAGACCAATTACCAAAGTTAAGATGAGAAGAAGGATGCATTAAACGGCTGTGATTGAACAAGGAAGACCAGAGCTGAGACACAAATTCGTAATCATAGAACATGTGGTTGGAGTTCTCATGATGTGAGTTTCATAATAGACAATTAGGTGAAACCATTATTCCCCATCGCAATAACTTATCTCTGGTTACAATTTTATCCTTGACCAATAACCAAATTTGAAAAGCATGCTTTTGGATTCTCTGTGGAAACCAGACTTCATCAAACCAAGGAACAAGGGGAGATACATGAGTTAGCGATATGCGAGTCTTAGCCGTGGAAAAATCAACATGAGGAGTTTGGGGCGTGCATCTCCATAGGAAATCGTCTTGATTTGAGGCTAGATTATTTGGAATATCTAACGGAAGACACTATCGCAAGAGACTTGCAATTATGTTTCGTGATGAGGAAACAATCCAACGTTCGTTACCTATCGCCTGCGAAACTGTAGCTTTTAGTTGGAAACCTGAATACCTTGGACCAAGATCTCCGACATAATCTATCAAGGGTCCTAAGCTTGTCCAAACATCATGCCAGAATAAGGCTTCATCCCCAAAAGCAACATAAATACGGTCTAGCTAATGGTCGCGGTTTCGAAATTTTTCTACATTTCCAGCTGCCTATTCTTGAAAGATTTGCGATCCAAAAGAGCTTATCTTTGATAATATTATGTCTTATCCATGAAACCCATAACGAGCCACCTTTTGTAAATAAGATCCATATAAGCTTTAACCCATATACTTTCCTGAGATATCGAGATTAGGAAGTCCGAGTCCCCCAACCATTTTTGAAGTTCAAATGGTAGACCAAGCTACCTTTTCTCCCGATGATGAGGAAGAATCTCCTTTCAATAAGAATGATGCACAAATTTGATTTATCTTTTTAAAGCAGGATTTTGGCAGTGGAAATATAGCAGTCCAGAAATTGATTATTCCATACAAGACCGATTGTATAAGTTGTAATCTTCCTATGAATGAGATTTTTGATGACGACCATGATGTAATCTTGTTACGTATTCTGTCTAGTAAGGACTGGTAGTCCTCCGCCTTAAGTTTGTGAGGAAAAAGTGGAAGTTCAAGATACCGTACCGGTAGAGTTCCGGCCGAGAGACCTTTTGATGAAGCTATTACTCGAGTGAGTTCTGGATTGTTGCCATCCAAGAAGAGATTTGACTTGGACAAATTTAATCAAAGTCTGGAGCCCTTGTAGAAATATGTAAGGATAGTTAAAATTTAGCATATCATCCGCGAAGCTCAAATGGGTAACTAACGGAGAGTTACAAAGAGGGTGGGTTCCGAAAGCTCAATTAGTGGCTGCCTTGTCTAGTTCCTTTGAGAGAATATTCATTGTTAAAACAAACAAGGAGGAAGATATAAGATCACCTTGTCGTAACCCTTTTTTACCCGAAAAATATCCTTTTAATTCTCCATTTAGAACAACTGAATATATGGGAGTGGTAATGCATTCCTCTATCCAACCAATAAATTGTTCCGAAAATTCCAATGCCTTGAGAATGTTAAGTAAAAATTCCCAATTAACGTTATCGTATGCTTTTATAACATCAATTTGCAAGCATCCACGTGTTGGCGAGGCCGAGATATTGAAATCCGACACCAATTATGTGGCCAAAAGTATGTTTTCGCACATCAATCTTCCTTTAACATAACCCACTTGATTTTGTTGTATTACCGAAGGTAGAAATAGGTTGATTCGAGATGTGATTAGCTTCAAAATAACTTTATAGACGGTGTTGTAGCACGATATTGGGCGAAACTCAGCAAGATTTTCTGTTCCAGGAACTTTGGGTATCAAAACAATTGCAGTTGCATTGCATTGACGAAGTGGAGCTTTGTGAGTGAAAAAAATATGTAACAGAAGCTATGAAATTAGTACCCAACACATCCCAACAACTTAGAAATAATTCCGGCGTGAAACCATTCGGACCCGGAGCCTTGTTCTTGGGTAGTGATAATAATGTTGATTTAATTTCTTCAGGAGAGGGAATCTTTGTGAGAGAATTTTCCAAGGCTGAACCGCATCTATATGGATGGAGAGTTTGAATTTGATGAACCTGGTATGGAAAAACTGTATAATTCTGGGTTCCAAGAAGCTTGCGATAGTAATCTAGAACCATAGCACGGAATTGGAAATCATATGCCCTTCTGGAGATTTGAGAGATACAATTGCATTCCTTGCAATGTTATGCCTTATAGATCGATGAACAAACCCATATTTGAGTCTCCATCTTTGAGCCATCGAATTTGCAATTTTTTTCAGAAACATTGCTTATGCTGAGGAATAATCCATCCAATGATCCATGCATTCCTTTTCTTTAAGAAATAAAGATAGTGTTGGGTATGAAGTAACTGTCGTTGAGCCTCTTCTAACTCCTCAAATGCTTGCTTAGTTCTGCTCTGGATATTGCTATAACAAGTCTTGTTGATTGATTTATAGAATAATCTCGTCAAATTTAGATATTGATATAGCGTTGCCATGGAGGAATTCGATGATTGGAATGAAGACCATAATAAGTGTATATGATTTCTGAAGCAAGGATGATTTAGGAAAAAATCAAAGAACGTGAAACGTGGCACTCTGATATTCTCTTCTGGTTGAAGATAGATTTTACAAGGTGAGTGATCTGAAGGTATAGGTGCTTTGAATATGGCATATGATTGAGAAAACTTTTCCATCCAATTATCGGTTACCAATGCCCTATCTAATTTGCTAGTATATGGAGAATCAGGATTGTTACTCTTCCAAGTATGATAACAATCTCTCAAAGAAATATCAAAAAGTTCATATGCAATTAAACAGTTTTTGAAGTCCTCTAACCCACGAATCAGAAGAGTCGATGGATGTGTTGAGAAGATTTCCTGAGCCGAAAGAATCTGATTGAAATCACCGAGTAATAAAAGAGGAAATGACATAAATGCACGATTGGAGAAAACAAACTGAATCTCAACCCAAAGAGGTCTGCGTTCAACCGCTATATTTCTTGCATATATGAATCCCACAGTGGAATACGATTTTGTAGTTGGATCGTAATCACCAGATAAAGATGAGCATGATATTCCATGAAAAGCAAGGCATTATTTACAACAAAAGATGAGCATCAATGCTCATTGCGGTTAGGAAGAGAAAAGGCCCCAACTAGGGACCTATCTCTTGAAGAAAGACCTGAGGAGATTGAAGAGCCTTTTACCGAGAGAGAGCATGGTGCTCCTTGGCATAATGTTACCAGTTGATCACGTAAACACTGACGAGTACGCTTCCTCTGTCTAGCCGAGAGATGCGGGAGACATTCTTTAATCTGAGAATTTGTTGAGCCTTAGAGACAAGCTCATCTTTAGCGTTAAATTGTGATGTAGTAATCGATGGGCCTCTGGTAGGTGATTATAGAGCCGAGGAAGCCTTTGAGGGGATCTTCGTACTACCTTAATCCAAGTGTCATAGGGTTTAGTTACTGAAGGAGATGTTGGCCGAGAAGATTGTGGTGATGGATGAGAGGTTTGAGGTGTTTTCTCTTGTTGAACCAAGTCTGAAAGAGGAGTTGATGCAGATTCTAAAGCAGGTTCAGGTTGAATTGGGGCGATAGAAATTTTAGTTGTAGAGTGACCTGGAAGCTGGATGGTTTGTAGCACTGCTTTTCCAGGAAGTGAAGTTGGATCAGGGGCAGGAGGTTCTCGAGAATTTGGAGAAGCTTGAGAAGACTGCGGGCATCGAGGCTTAAAGTGACCAAATTTATGACAAGAGTCACAAAAAGGTGGAAGTCGAGGGTACTCTGCTTGAAGTATTACTGAGTTTCCAAGTTTATTAGAAACTTTTACTGCATATGGTATTTCTTTCTTGAGGTTGATCTTTATCTTGACCTTGATGACGTCATTGGAGAAACTCTTGATTTTTCAGTGTGAATGGGATTTCCAATACCAGAAGCGATGTTTCTTAACCCTTCAATTTTGTGCAACTAAGGGGAAATGTTCCGAAGAACTACCCATACTGGAGCAATATGAAGCTTAGTTTGGGAAACGTCTATAGTCGGCGACGAGAGAGAAACAAAGAAAAAACAGTTTTCGGAGTGCCAAAAACCGACATCTAGAGCCCAAGACCTGATTTATGGGGATGGGATAAAAATAACACAGGATAATGGAGAATACTTTATGACTATGATTCTTCCTTTTCTGCCCCATATGGGGTTCAAATCGACAAATATTTTGGTTGGTGAAGGTGGTGTGCCATGGAATCGGGAAACAATGTAATCTTTTCAAATCTGAGTGGTGTTTAGTAAGACATTTGTTTCCCTAGACCGATACAACTCCATTTTCAAATGGTGTAGGGTGAGGTTTTTGAGCCTTTATGCCCATAAATCTGATTTTGGTAAAGAAGATTGTGATGGTTGAGTAGAGGTTAAATTTTGATTAATAATCGGAGGTGGATGCGACAGAGAAGGGGTTTCCAAATCTGGATCTAAAGAGGAAGAGGGAATAGAATCGTAACCACTGAGAAAGATAAGATCTGGAGAAATAGAAGGGGGAATGAGAGGAGGTTCCATGAGTAATAGAAGAAAGGAAGAGGGGGAGGAAGAAGATATTCTCACTGGCGAGCGTGAAGCTCAACCAGTGGCAAGAGATAGGAGAGAGAAATCTTCAACGGTCACTTGCAAATCGGTGCTATAGTGACGAGAGAGGAAAAGCTTCTTTAGGCCTTCTTTCCTAATATTTTGAGTTCCATGTTTCTGTCAGTTACTTTGGATTCAAGAGTCTATAGACTCAATCTTGTCCGAAAGATCGGTGGTCCTGGTGATTCACCGAGTCATTTCTTCCTGGTATGACTTCCACGATTCTATTTGTGAAGTAAGTTTCAATCTACAATAGAAGGAAGCTTAGGCGTCTTGAGTATCATGTCACTTCTTAATTCATTCAGAGATTCTCAGTTGCCAAATGCCTCATGTATATGAGACGATAAGTTAATCTTGGCTATTTTCTCTCTCTCGAGAAGCGCAAATTATTGGCGAGAAATTTAGTTTTCATCTGGTTTATACTGCTTTTTAATCAATGTTTCTGGAGATATTTTTATTTTCTGTCGGCTTTAGTTTATAGTTTATAGTTTATAGTTTCTATTTTCTATTTTCTATTTTCTATGCCTTTGTTTTTTTTTTGTTTGATCGAACATATTTTTGATAAATATTTTGATCAGACATTAACCGATATGTAATCGGTTTTTCAAATCCACAAGATGGAATACAAAAATTGCTTTCTTCTAGAAATCATATCTTCTTAATTAATTTACAAGAAACGAATGAAGATAGAAATGGAATCTATGTACAGTGCTCACTTTTCAAAACAAAAGATTATATTGTAGAGCAAAGCAAAAGATAACTAGAATCCGACAGTGTTGGGAATGTTTAGTTGTCATTTGGACCTAAGCTCAACAATTTCATATATTTCCAAGGTGGATCATCAAGATTTGTGAATGTTCCACATATTAGAGCTTAATTGTCTTTTAGCAAAAACAAAATTTGTTTTTAGCCTAATATTTTGTTTTCCGAGTCTAGTATTTTATACTATCGNAAATTAAAAAAAAAAAAAAAAAAATAAAGACGATTAATTGATCGATATAGAAAATGCAATATTTAAGACGTTTGAACAAAATCATATCAAGCGATGTCATATATGATACTCCATACACGTGGTAACATAATGTTCATATATATATTGTTATTTAAGCTTAATTTTATAATTATATTTGATCACCAAATCCTGTTGGGCCATCCAAACCACAACTTTAATATGTACAGACAAATGGTTAGGAAATAAGCACTGTTATGCTTTTTTCTTCTCATAATCAAGAAATTTGGAATTTTTGGTTTATAACTTAACTAAATCTTGTATTACGTTGGATTCCCAAGATGTGGGGAAAACAAAACAAACCATAAACCATATCCTATTCTCGTGCCATATAACTATACAAGGGTGAGCACTATTGACTTTGAACATACCAATCTTAGAACAAGGTTTTAGTCCCTTTTACCATAGCTGATATTTACTTTCTCTTTTTTTTTTTCCTTTAATAAAAAAATAGTTACTAGAAATGCATAAATTTATCTTTTATAGTTTTATTGGTCTCTTAGAAAGAATAGAAACTCTCCGCTATTTGAAAATAAAGCTTATGATATCCTAAACTTAATTAAAAAGATTAAAGAAGAATTTCGAATATGGCAAAAAACACAGAAAACTTCTACCGTTCAAAAAGAAAACTAGAAAGTGAAAAATAGAGCCCCAAGTCCAGTCGAAGTACTTTGGCCTATTGAGACTTTGTGGGTCAAGTGTTTTATTAGAGTGTGACTAAATGTATGTTTAGTTGGTTAAGAGTGTCATTAGTTTCTTAAACTAGTTAGTTAGTCAGTTAATGAAACTATATAAGCTGACTAATGTATTCTTTTCTTGGTTAATGAAGATAATATTTTCCCTCTTTCTCTTCTTCAATCTTACTTTGTGATATGGTATCAGAGCTCAAATTTGAGTGTTTCTTCCGCAAATTTCTCTTGATTTCAGCTCATTGAAGCTTAATCTCAGCTCGATTCAGCTCAATTTCTTCTTCGATCGATCAATGAGTGTCTGACACTTGGTTCTGTTCTTCGATTCCTTGAATCTTGTGGTTTCGATTCTTCTTGATTCGATTCGGTTCTTCTTTCTTCTTGTTCTCGCGATCTTTCTTTGACGATTCCTGAGTTGAATCAGCAATGTCTAATACGTCAACAACACAGCCTCACGCAGATCTTCATCAACGGTCTTCTCAATATCGTCATCAAACAGATTTGTATGAGAATCCTTTTTACTTACATAGTAATGATCACGCAAGATTAATTTTAGTTTCGGATAGGCTAACTAGTGGTGCTGACTTTCATTCTTGGAAACGTTCAGTAAGATTAGCTTTAAATGTTAGAAACAAGCTAGGCTTTGTGAATAACAATTAAGAAACCATTTGATGATGATATGAATGTTGGTTCTTGGTCAAGATGCAATGACATGGTGTCGACCTGACTGTTGAACTCAGTCTCTAAAAATATTAGTGTTAGTTTCCTTTACAAGAATACCACATAAGTTATTTGGAATAGTCTTATGAATCGGTTTAAACAGGATGACTTAGCTAGAATCTTTGAGTTAGAACAAAGATTAGGTGAAGTAGTTCAAGGAACTAGAGATGTTAGCTCTTATTACACAGATTTGGTTACCATATGGGAGACTTAAAATAATTTTGTAGAGCTTCTTGTTTGTTCATGTGGCAAATGTGAATGTATGGTTGCTACAAAATGGAAAATAATGATGGACAAAAATTATATTATAAAGTTTCTCATGGGTTTGAATGAAGCATATGATACAACTAGGCGTCAAGTATTGATGTTAAAACCACTGCCTAGTACTGAAGAACTGTTTAATTTGGTATGCCAAGATGAAAAGCAACGCATTCTCAAGCCAACAACAAGTGCAGATACTGTGATTTTTTTATACTTCTACACCATCATTGGATAATTCACATATTGTGGCATATGAAAATTATAAGCCTAAATCAAAACCTGTATGTACTCATTGTGGAATGACATGACATATTGTTACCAATTGCTTTAAACATCATGGTTAACCACCAGGACATCCTAAAGCTACTCAGAAATCTTATGGTTCAGCTGGTTATAATCAAGCTTCTGGAAAGACTACATCTTCTGGATACTCAAAAGACAACATCATTGCAAATGTGGTAACAGATTTGGTTCATACTCAATCTTACACAAGACCACAACAATCTCGAAGCTTTGATCTGAGTGCTTTCACAACTAAACAAGTAACTCAGCTGATTTCTCAACTTAATGTAGTTGTTGAAAAGTCAGTCTCTCATTCTGCTCCATATATCACAAACCATGGAATCATGGCTTGTAATGCTACAGCGGGTACTGTATCTTTCTTCACTCCAAATCTCAGGCTAGAAAATAACAATCTCACTTATCAACACCACTGTTTTTCTACTATTTCTTCTTTAATTCCTCATGGTTCTTGGATTGTTGACAGCGGTGCTACAAGTCATGTGTATTATGATCTAGCATTGTTTACAAAAGTTAAATCGGTCAAGGATCTAACAGTTTCTTTGCCTAATGGTGTTATAGTTCTAATATTTCATATAGGAATTATGCAATTATCTAATAGATTAGTGCTGCATGATGTATTGCATATTCTTTCTTTTCAGTTCAACCTGATTAGTGTCAGCTCTCTAGTTATCATGATTTTATGTTCATCTCATTTTTACCTTGATTGTTGCATTTTACAGGAGCTTACACATGGCTTGATGATTGGTAAGTGTAAAATGCTTCACAATTTATACGTGTTTACTTCCAAAGACATCTCATCAAGTTCCTCTGTCAAATCTCCACGGCTGTGTGCTTCTTTGCAATTGGATAATCATCTTTGGCATCAACGGTTAGGTCATCTTTCTTTGCCTCGTCTTCAAAGCATTTGTTCTCAGCATGATATTAGTTTCAAACATTCTGTTTCTTCTATTCCTTGTAATGTTTGTCCTTTGGCCAAGCAAAAGAAATTGCCTTATAATTCTAATAATAATCTTACTGATAATGCTTTTGACTTGATTCATCTTGATGTTTGGGGTCTTTTTAAAATAGAAACAATTGAAGGTTTTAGGTATTTCTTGACTATAGTAGATGATGCAACCCGTGTTACTTGGCTTTACTTTCTTAAACAAAAAAGTGATGTTAAAACTATTTTTCCAGCTTTCTTACAGTATGTTGAAACTCAATTTAATACAACAGTAAAGTCTTTAAGATCTGATAATGCTCCAGAATTAGTATTTTCTGATTTGGTTGCTTCAAAAGGAATGGTTCATTATTTTTCTTGTGTAGATACTCTCCAACAAAATTCTATAGTTGAAAGGAAGCATCAACATTTACTTAATGTTGCTCGTGCTCTATATTTTCAATCACATGTTCCTTTGATTTTTTGGAGAGATTGTGTGAAAACTGTTGCATATTTGATTAATAGGATTCCTACTCCTTTGCTTCAAAATGTTTCTCCATATGAAAAGCTTTTTAATAAGTCCCATGCATACAATGATCTTTGTGTCTTTGGCTTTTTATGCTATGTGTCCACTTATCCAAAGCATCGTAACAAATTTTCACCCAGGGCTAAACCATATGTTTTCTTAGGATATCATGCAGGATATAAAGGATATAGAGTCTTAGACTTAGAGAGAAATGTCATTTCTTATACCAGAAATTTGGTTTTTCATGAAAATATTTTTCCTTTCAAGAATGAACAGCATTATACTCATGTTATAGATCTTTTTCATGTTTCAATTCTTCCAGTTTATGTTCCTGGTGTTAATGATGATGCTTTTCTTGATTTGAGTAATGTCATAGATTTTGTTACTTCTGTTTTAGTTGATAATGATAGAGATAGTGTTGATGCTTCTCAAGCAGCTGACTTGCATGCTTCTTTGAATACTGATAATGATGCATTGCATAATCTGACTAATAATACATCTTTGCCTAATATTTCGAATGAGAACTTAGAACACTTATCTCAATCAGAAACTGTTGTTCCTACATATGGTTCTTTTGTTATTAATGCTAGGCCGAGACGCCAGTCTAAAGTACCAACTTATCTTTCTGATTATCACTGTTCCTTTGCCAAAATTTTCCAACCATCTGTTCAGGCAGTTTCTCATCATCTCTCTTTTGTTCTTTCTTATGATGCTTTATCACCAACATATAAATAGTTTATTCTAGCCATTTCTCAAGATACAGAACCTAAAAATTTCTCACAAGCTTTGAAATCATCACATTGGATTCAAGGAATGAATGAGGAACTGGCTTCTTTGGAACATAATGATACTTTTACAACTGTTTCAAAACCTGAAAGGAAGAATGTGGTGGGTTTTAAATGGGTTTATAAGCTCAAGTATAACCCTGATAGATCTATTGATAGATATAAAGCTTGTTTAGTGGCACAAGATTTCACTCAACAGGAAGGTGTGGACTTTATTGATACTTCTCCCATGTGGTGAAACTAGGAACTGTGAAACTGGTACTAGGATTAGCTGCAAGATTGGACTGGTGGAGTTTGACACAAATGGATGTTTCTAATGCCTTTCTACATGGATCTTTGGATGAAGACATATACATGGCATTTCCTCTTGGATATACTCCTGCTCCAGGGACAAATTTGCCACCTAATCCTTGTATGGGTTAAAAAAGCATCAAGGAAATGGTACCACTGTTTCTCCACTGTTCTTTTACAAGCAGGGTTTAAGCAATATGCTTTTGAACATACTCTGTTTTTTAAAGCATAAGGTAGTTATTTTGTGGCATTGCTGGTTTATGTTGATGATATTTTAATAGCCAGCAATGATTCACATGTTGTTGATGATTTGAAGCAAGTTCTCCATGCTGCTTTCAAAATAAAATACCGTGACAATCTCAAATATTTTTTGGGACTTGAAATTACAAGGTCATCAGCTAGAATCTCTGTTTCACAACGCAAATACGCCCTTGATTTGATTGCAGACCTTGGTTTGTTAGCTGCCAAGACGTGTTCTGTTCTAATGGATCCAACAGTTACTCTTTCTGCAACCAGTGGAGTACTTTTGGCTAATCCAACATCATACAGGGAGGTCATTGGCAAATTACTGTATCTAACTCTTACTCTTCCTGACATCACGTTTGTAGTAAACAAGTTGAGCCAATATCTTTCCAAGCCTAGTGATGTTCACTTAGCTGATGCATACCGTGTGGTGAGATATGTGAAAGAAAATCCTGGTCAAGGCATCTTCCTATCTGCTACAATAGATCTTTATCTTAATATCTTTGCTGATGCTGATTGAGGCTCCTGCTTAGATACAAGAAGGTCAATTTCAGGTTATTGTGTTTATCTAGGCATCTCAATGATCTCTTGGAAATCAAAGAAACAAAGGGTGGTGAGTCGTAGCAGTGCAGAGGCAGAATATAGGTCCCTTGCCGATGCTACTTATGAGCTTCTTTGGCTCAATAAACTTCTCATGGATCTACATTTAACACTTGATGGTCCAACCAAGCTTTATTATGATAACAAAGCCACTTTACACATAGCTTCTAATCATATTTACCATGAGAGAACGAAGCATTTAGAGCTTGACTGTCACAAGGTTAGGGAGCAACTTCAAGCTGGTATACTCAAGACATTTCAAGTGGACACTCGCAATCAATATGCGGATATTTTGACAAAGCCTTGGCTTCTTCTTCTTTTTATTACATATTGTCCAAAATGTCACCTTCAAGCTTTTATCTTCCTAAGTCTTCCGATTAAAACTTAAGGGGGTGTATTAGAGTGTGACTAAATGTATTTTTAGTTGATTAAGAGTGTAATTAGTTTGTTAAACTAGTTAGTTAGTCAGTTAATGAAACTATACAAGCTAACTAATGTACTCTTTTCTTGGTAAATGAAGATAATTTTTTCCCTATTTCTCTTCTTCAATCTTACTTTGTGATATGTTCTTTGACTTGTATTTGGAGCAAAAGACAGAGTTTGACAAGAGTGGTTTGGGTCTTAAGAAATGAGTAGGGTAGAGTATGACTCCACATTAAGAGAGCACTAACATTCAAGCTAGAATCTAAGCTTATTTCAAGGCCCTCCTTTGGGTACTATAAGCAATGCCGACGCATCAAGGCTCAAAAGTGATATATTTTTCATTGATGCAAAAGATTTGATTGGAGCGGGGAAAAAGTCACCGGGTTGGGCGGTACTCAGATTCAAAATTTATGAAGTGCAACTGTGACTACTATGAATTTTCATATTGGCTTATGTTTCTGAAGAATTCGAGTTGAGTAGAAGAGTTACTCTCATCGCTAAAAAAATATCTCGATCACCCATCATTTCCTATCTTATGTTGAGACTTTACCTCTTTTTGGCTGGTGGATATTTTTAATGAAGAGAGTGACCATCTTCCTCATGTATTCTTGAGTTAGTTACTCTTTTGTTTTTCCTATTTTGTTGGTGAAATATTTTTTTCTTAATATATCATTTTAGATAGCTAAAAAAGTCTTGTATTTTATTGAGAATTCTTAAAAATGCCACCGTTTTAGTTTTATTTTAAAAAGTCATACACTTCCCATTATTTCTAAATATATTACAATTTACAAAAACTATTTTTGTTCTAACAAAAACATAAATTTAATTAGGCACATTCTCAAAAATACCACAAAAAACTATATATATTCCAAAAATACCACAGATTCCCCAAAATTCCAAAAATACTACCATTTTTTCCAAAAATAAAACAAATATGTTTTTGTTTTAAAAATACCACAAATCTTTAATAGCTTTAAAACTTAAAATTTAAATCCTAAACTTCCAAAACCAAACACATCCCCTTCAAAACTGAACCCTAAACTCTAATAAGTGAAGCCAAAACCAAAAATTTAAATTGTAAACTCTTAAAATTCACTTTTTATTTTTCTGATATTTTGAAAAAAATTTAGTGGTATTTTGGAACTTCTGGGAGTGTGTGGTATTTTTGAAATTTGAATAGACTTTAGTGATATTTTAACGAATTTCTTAATTAAAATATCTAACGTTTAAATCCCAAAAACTAAAGTTTAATTCTTAAAAACTAAATATTATATTCAAATTAGTAATCCAAACCAAAAAAATTTAAAATCTCAATCCTTACATTTTAACTTTATGTTTGTGATACTTTCGAAAATAAATTTTAAAAGTTTTGAAAAAATTAAAATATATGGTGTTTTTTTTCTCCCAAACTAATTTTGATGATATTTCACAAAATTCTACTAATGTTTTTCTGTAGTTATGATATAAATAGCGTTAATCATTCATTCTCCACAAAATTTAAAATTGGGAAGAATTAACTAAATTAAACTTCGACCCAAAGGAATATCTTCGAAAGCATAAAAGCTACATATACTTTGCATCTCTCTTATGTTCCAATTCAATCCTGGTATAGAGAGAACATACCATTTAATTAAAATATACCATGCGTTTGTTTTAGTATCTTTTATTCGACGTGTTCAGGAATTTTGAATATGACAAATTTATATTTAAGAAAGGATATATATACATATATATATATATAATTATGTTCACACTTAAAACTTATAAAAATTACGTATAAATAATCCAAATCAGGTCTCCACCTGACCAACCGAGTCAACTCAAATCTTAATAAAATGGGTTAAACATTTACCTCGTGGATCTTCAAGTAAATAGGTTGAGTGTGGACATCTACGTGTGTATGCTTGTTTGGGAGAGGGAGAAAATTTATAAATTAAAAGAATGTCATTACTCTCGTACAAATAATATATGATAGATACACTTATAAAAAATTAACATAATTATCTACCTAATATAAACATATAAAATACAAACAAAAAATATATTTACAATCTACAACATATCCATAGCTTTCTAAATCATTGTGTAGAAACTCTAACCAATTTCAAAACCTTAAACCTAACATATCTCATTTACAACCGCAACTGCACTTTGTCATGTATCATTGAAGACTGCGGCTGACGACCGCATCTTATTGATGTCAGTCCTCTTCGTCTTCTTTAGCTCTAATGTTGATAGTTTTCTTTATTCTTATTTTTTTCTTTTTTGGCTTCGAAGATCGAAATATTTTTGGATTTGAATTGGTATGAGATATGGTGGTTGTCCAAGCATCAGAGATGGTGTTGCCGAGCCTATGGGCCAACAAAGCGTGATGTTAACTCCACTATTTCTTGTTGCCAACACATCTTTCGCCTATCTGATTTTATGCCACCTCGTGCTATCTTCCCAACCAATCTTATTGTTTTTCCCTCTATCTGGACTAATGACACTAGTCTCCTTGGCCTAATTGGACTCATTCCAGTTTGTCTAAGATGCTTTGGAGTTGAGAAGAGGTAGATCTTGTTTCTCTTCTTCTCGTAGTTTGTTATAAGTTTTTGGATTTAGTTTAAAGTCTTAGAGTTAGCGGTATTTATTGTCACTCTGTTGGGTCTACCTAAGTTGGTGTGGGCCTTATGAAGGGGGGGGGTTGTCATGTGTTTGGGTAAGTTTAAGGTTTTGGCATGCAGCTCAAGTCTGTTAATATGGTCCTGGTTTGAATTATGTTGTTGATCTTTTGTTTGGTGTTGTTGCTCTATTTTATGCGGGTGTTTCTATGGTACTTAATCGGTTTTGATATTTGGTCGTGTCTTTAAAGGTTGGCATATTTTGAGTAAAATTGGTTTACTCCTTATTTCTATGTTGTTGGTTTGATTGAGACTCATTTCTATGTTTGTCGTGTGTTGATGATCTTTTGTTTGATGTTGTTGCTCTATTTTATGTGAGTGATATTGTGGTACTTAATTGGTTTTGATATTTGGTCATGTCTTTAAAGATTGGAATGTTTTGGGTAATATTAGTTTCCTTGTTTCTATGTTGTTGGTTTGATCGAGACCCGTTTTTATGAGATTTTTTAATCAGCGTTAACCAGTCGTCTTTACTTCAAGTTCTACTTTGTTGTTAGGCGACTATTTAATAGAATTTATGCGTTCATAGTTTTCACAATATAAAATAAAACTCTTCATGTTTTCATATTGGAAGGTAACTCTATTTATATTGAAAATACCACACTCAAAAGTTTGTCGGTAGGTTGTAGCTTTTTTAACCCCAATTTTCAAGAGCATTCAACATTTTTAGAGCTTAACTGTTTTGTTTTGTATATTTGGTTTCAATTATTTTTGATGCCTTTGAATTTAGAGTATTTTTAAATTGGGAATTTCTTGTTACTTTATTTTATTTTGAAAAATCTACATTTTAATTTAGGAAATAAATAATTCTTATTTGAAAAAATGTATTTTTATTCATTTACACATCTATATATCTTTTACACAAGCAATTCATCATTCACACAAACAATTCATCATTCACACAAACAATATTTACATTTTTTATTTACAAACAATTCACCGCTCACGAAACAAAAAAGTATTTAAATACAAAATTTTTATAAAATACCTTGTTAACAAATTATAAAAAATTTAATACCTTTTTACCTAGTTTTCTCTTAAATTTAGTTTAAAATCTTGTCTTGTTTTTGTATATTAACTTTATTTTAGCTATTAATCATACTTAGGTTCTTTTTTTTAGACTAGTTTTTGGGAAAATTGTTTCCCAACCCCCACCTAGTTTCTATGTATCATTTGGAGAAAAAACAAAATTCTGACATATTCCATAAAGTGAACTGAACGGTCAAGATGGGATATTAATTCAGGAGATTAAGATCCTAAGGGCAAGATTATTGAGGTACCCAAAATGGTACCCCAACCTAAAATATTAATATAAAAATGTTTATGGTACCCAAACTTTTGGGTTTGTATCTTTATTAAGAGGTACCCAAACTTTTTTGGGTACTCTAATACTTAATAAATTAATTAATTAATCTGAAGAACCTCAATTTAGTATCTACCAATAATCTTGCTCTAAGCAACCCACGTGCCTAAAAACTATACCTTCTCTCTCTATCAGACTCTTTTTTGTCTATAAAATCATCGGCCCACACTATTTCGGACAGTACAACACTCCCAAAGTACAAAGAATCCTTCCGTTTCAAGAAAGCATCGTTTTTATTTTCTTCTTCCTGTTGTGTCCGAAAATGGATGATCTTGACGATGAATACAAGAATTACTGGGAAACTACAATGTTCTTCCAAAATCAAGAACTCGAATTTGACAGGTATTTCCTAAATCTGTTAAATTTCACTTCTTTCTTCTTCTTCTTCTTTTCTTGATCCGGTATTCAATAAATGAAACTAGCTGGCCGTTGGAAGAAGTTTTCTCCGGTTCCGGCGACTCAAGCTCGCCGGACGGAGCAGAGACGTCACCGGCGTCGTCAAAGAACGTCGTCTCTGAGAGAAATAGACGGCAAAAGCTTAATGAGAGACTCTTTGCTCTCCGATCAGTCGTTCCAAATATAACCAAGGTTTGACTAATTCCATTAATGTTTTTCTCCTTTTTAATTTAATTAATTATCTCATTTAATTTATTTTATCCAAAATAATTTAGTAAAAAAAAGCTCTGTCAACATCAAATATTTTTCGGTCAACAAAAATTAATTAATAGAATAAAATTTTGTCTTTTTCTTTTTCTCGAAGGAAATAAAATTATATTTAATTTTAGTGAAACCAAACCCAAACCAACATTAAATAAAAGTGAATTCTCAAAAATAGCACAAAAATAAGATTATTTTAAAAATACCATACACTCTCAAAAGTTTTAAAAATACCACAAATTTTTTCAAAAATACCATACAAATATTTTTGTTCCAAAAATACCACAAATTTGAAATAGTTTTAAAAATTTATAATTTGAATCCTAAAACCCCAAAACCAAACCCTACCCCCTCCAAAACTAAACCCTAAACTCTATTTAGTGAACCCAAACCCAAAATTTTAAATTTTAAACCCTTAAAATTTCATTTTTATTTTTTGTAATATTTTTGGAACATTTGAGAGTGTTAGTATTTATGGAACTTTTGAGAGTGTGTGGTATTTTTGGAATTTTAATTTCTTTTAATGGTATTTCAACTCTTAAATAAATAAGGAAACAAAATTATGATATTATAGTAGTAACTGAATACGTGTGATGATTTAATTAGAATTGGCTTTGATTAAATTATATTCAGTTGGACAAAGCATCTGTCATCAAAGATTCAATAGATTATATTCAAGAACTTATAGATCAAGAGAAAAGACTAGAAGCTGAGATCAGAGAACTAGAATCACGATTGAATCAGCAACAAAATCTTTTAGACAATAATAATGTCGTGAGATCAAAGAAGCTAAAACAAATAGATTACAATACATTTGGATCATCAATCACTAGAACAGTACATAATCACTCCCTCATTGAAGTTCTTGAAGTAAGTAGTAGTATGCATCTTTCTTACAAAATAGTAAGGTTAAATTGATATAATATGATTGATGAAATTAAAGATGAAGGTGAATTGGATGGGAGAAAAGACAGTAGTGGTATGCATAACATGTAGGAAGAAAAGAGAGACAATGTTGCAGCTTTGTAAAGTGTTGGAGTCTTTGAATCTCAATGTTCTTACTACTAACTTCTCTTCCTTCTCCTCTCGTCTCTCTACCACTCTCTTCATTCAGGTAACTCTATGTTTCCTCAAATTTACTACTTTTTGTGTTAATTACCACAAATATAATGAAATTTGTTTTTTTTTTTTCTGTCACAATATATTAAATTGTATTAAAAATGTTTAGAATAATAATAATGATATAGTAAATTTGATTTTTCGTTTGTTGTTTTAAGAAAAGTGTTAACTCTTTATTCACCAATAATAACAAAAATTATAAAAAAAATTAACCCATGATAATGATTTTTTCAAAATATCACTATCAAATTCAAAAGGGTAAATAATTAGACGGACCCATTAATTACTACTTTCTTCCCACATATATCCATTCAATGGACTTTAATTTACCTTACACCTTAAATAAGGAATATTTATAATCTTGATACTTACTTTTAATATAAGGCTCATTCAATTAAAGCTCCAATTATTGAGGTGGCCTCGAGCCTCTCACTTCTTTTTAAAATTTGGCCTTGACTTTTTTTTTTTTTTTGTAAAAGGTTTTCAAATTTAAACATATAGTAGTACAGATGTAGTCCATTACAAAAAACCAGCCCAAATCTCCAACCCAAACTAACTACATCTCCCAAAACTCAACATCCTGGGTTGGGCTACTAAGGCCCAACATAAGGCTCGGCCCAAATGAAGAAAACCCTAGCACCCGAGCCTAATAGAAAACCTAATAGACTCGCCGCCGCCGTAAACTGCGATGCCCACCGGAACAGGTCCTCCGGTGGCCCGGCGACGGCACCCAAGAAGCGGCGGTACAGGACCACCACCGCTTCCCACCTAACAACAACAAAACAGAAGAGGAGGAGGAAGAAGTCTTCACGCGCTTCAGGTGACTCAGAGAAAAAACAAGCTAGGTTTCCGAGATGCGGAGGACGGATCCCGCAAGCGACGGCGGAGGA